>JAXQQM020061101.1:0-46594 GCA_034641835.2 Pinus albicaulis
AGCCTGAAGCTAAAAATCCCAACTATCTATATATAATATATGTCATAGAGATCATGTAACAATCATAATACAAAGCTTCTCACAAGCTCTCAGTACAATCCAATTGCTACACACTAATCAGCCCCTGATCTTGCAAATCCATACACCGATCTTTGTTAGCCTTTAGTCTGCCTATACTGCGCAATCACTGCTGAAGAATGGCTCATAATGAACTCGAATCCATCCTATATTAACCATGCAATCCTCATTGGCATCTCCATCAATGTGTGGTGCAAACTCATGCAACACTATAGTCATTACTGATAGTCACACTTGCTTTTTCACCTATCTCTCCACTAGTCTCCACTGAAACTGTCCATGCACTGTAGTTAATTGATGTATTCTTTAGTTGATTAATGTGTTAATATTTAGTGAATTAATTATTAATTAATTCACACCACTCTCACTAGTGTATCAATCAGTTAGACTAGATACAACTAGCTCAACTGTGTCTAACTGAGTTAAACTGAACACAACTCCACCAACTACCTCAATCAACTCCACCAAACTCTGTCACATGAGTTCTAACTGAAGTCTCCATGCAATAGCTCCACTTAACCCTCAGGAATAGCGTAATTCCTTCTGTCAGCTCCTGTGCCACATCCGTGCACTTAACTGAAGTGCTCCAAGAGAATAAGATAATGTTTAGAGTCCAAATATTATTAAGAGCTAATAATATTCGACATATCTATTTTTAGACTGGCAATCTAAAAATAGATTCCGCCCAATATGTCTAAAATTAGAAGTCCATCTATTTTTCCAACTTGACCAACCATCCACAAACAGCATCCTGCAACTCATAGAATATGATTGACATGTCTAAAAATAGACTTTGCGACAAAAATCACCTGTGTGGGCCCCATCTATTTTAGGTGATTATTTTCCAACTAGGATCAGGAATGATGTTTCAGGATGCCTCCTTCACTGTTTCCTAATGCAATCTTCAACAATAGCAGTTATTGATGACCTATGCATGGACAACGAACACTACCTATGCTCATCCTGGTTGCGGGAGAGTTATTCGACTACACTACTCTACGGCTTCTCTCGGGTGCGAGAGTTATTAATGAAAAGCGAAAGAAATTTATTCATGGTAGGGATTTAGGCGTGCGCCATTCACCCACCCAAGTAAAACATTACCATCCATTTTATCCAACCTAACAACTCCGAAATCCCTAATCTCGATGACGAAGTAGGGTCCCAACCAGTGCATTTGCAGTTTTCCCGGAAACTTCTGAAACCTGCTATCGTAGAGGAGAACCTTACCTCCAACCTGGAACATTTTTCTCTTGATGTGGCAGTCATGCCACACCTTCTACCTATCCTTCTGAACCTTTTGGTGAAACTCGGCCAGGAACCGGGCCTCGTCCAATTCCTGCAATTCGTGGAGGCGCTCCTGTAATGATTCCTCTTCTGAGAAATTTAGGGATGTGGCGATGAGAAGACTCGGTATGGTGAACTTAGCGGAAATCACAGCTTCACGGCCATACACCAGCTAGAATGGTGTTTGATTGTTAAAACGCTTCACTGTAGTTCGGTAGGCCCATAGTGCTGTTGGCAACCGCTCGTCCCAATCCTCCCGTTGGGCATTGCAGATCTTCGTCAAACCATTTTCGAGGATTTTGTTGAACACTTCAACAGTGCCATTGGCCTGTGGGTGGTATGGGCTACTTTTGTGATGTTGGATCATGAAGGTGTCCAGCAGTGATTTGACCATTTCATTAATGAAGTGCGTACCTTGATCACTAGTTAAGCACCGTGGGCAGCCAAACCTGCTGATGATGTGCTGAAAGATGAACCGAGCTACTGTATCGGCCGTACAGTCTCGTACCACCGCGGCCTTAGCCCACCGGGTGAGGTATTCAGTGGCGGTAATGATGTATCGGGCCTTGGAATGCCTGGCTACCAGGGCTATGGGACCTACGAAGTCGACAGCCCACTTCTCAAATGGCCGCAACACATGCACCGGGTGTAGTGGGGGCTCGTCTCTGTGAGAGGGCCTCCCTGTTCGTTGAAAAACATTGCATTTCTTAGCAAGTGACTTACAATCGGCATGGACCGTCGGCCACCATAGTCCAGCTTGTAGCACTTTCCTGGCAGTGATTTTCGCCCCCACATGCCCGCCCGTAACGCCGCTATGGCACTCCCACAGCATGAATTCGCATTTGTGGTCGAGTACACATTTGCGCAGAATCTCATCAAGGCCCAATTTATACAACTGCCCCCCAATCAGTTGTTATTCAGCGGCGCGGATGACCAGATGTCGTTTCTGGATCGAGGTGTAGTGCTCAGGGCACTGCCCCATGGTCAAGTAAGTTGCGATGTCAGCCAAATAATCTGGTATGGATTCGACTCGGAAAAGATCAGCATCAGGCAGCTGATCATCGAGAGAGTCGTCGTTCTCCCCCGTTTCCAACCTAGATAAATGATCAAGCCCGACGTTCAACCTCTCGGGCTTGACGATCACTTCGAAGGTGAATTCTTGGAAGAGTAGAAGCCATCGGCATATCCATCCTTCCAACACAGGTTTGTTGACTAAGTACTTTAATGTGGAGTGATCAGTTAAGAACTTAAACTTACCTCCTAGGAGGTAGTGGCAGAACTTCTGGAGTGAGTACACCATTTCGAGGGCTTCCCTTTCCATGGTGGTGTAATTCCGCTCCGCATTGGACAATTTCCAGTTGGCAAAGTAAACGGGGTGGTCAACTGTCGTCTCCCCTGGTTGTGCAGGGACAACCCCTAGTGCAATACTGGAAGCGTCGATATGCACGTGGAACTGCTTATCCAAATCTAGATGGACTAGAATGGGTGTCGTTTCCAGCTTCTCCTTTAGGGTTTCAAGGGCTAACTTGCAGTCATCTGTCCACTGGAACACTTCTGCTTTCCGCAGTAACTTTTCCAGAGGAGTAGTGATCTTCGTGTAATTTTTGATGAACCGTCTGTAATAACCCGTGTGCCTTAGCAGTGACCGCAACTGCTTCACTATTTCTGGGGCTTCCATGTGGAAGATCACGACTACCTTGGCAGGGTCGACGCAGACCCCTTGCTTGCACACCACATGTCCTAATAGCGTTCTGAAGGGAACCACAAAGATGCATTTCTTCAAGTTCAAGGAAATCTGCAATTGTCGACATCGATCAAACATGATGCGTAGCAGGGTGGCGTGGTCTTTCAGTAAACTGTAGATGTCTAATCATCCATGTAGACTTCTAGGAACTTATGAATGTACTCCTGGAAAGCAGCGATGACGATACGGGAAAACACAGCGGGGGCGTTCTTCAACCCGAATGGCATCACGTGGTATGCAAAAGACCCCCACTTGGTGGTGAACGTTGTCTTCATTTTGTCTTCTTCCACAATGCGCACCTGATGATAGCCCAAAAATCCATCAGTGAAGGAGTAGGCCTCATTTCCCTCAACATTTTCCAATACTTCGTCGCTGAATGGGGTGGGAAATGGGTCATGGATGCAGGCATTTTTCAAACCTCGGTAATCCACGTAGACGCGGATTTCATACTTGTCCTTCTTATTTTGAATGACGATGGGACTCACCCACTCTGCTTCTTCCATAGGGAAGATCAAACCTGCCTTCAACATTTTATTGATCCCCAGCTTGACTTTCTCTTTAATCTACAGGTTCAACTGGTAAGGTCGATGCTTCACGGGCCTGGCGTCCGGTTTTAGCACAATGCACATTTCTCCGAGGTCCCCTTTGATGCCCTTTAAGTCTGCAACCAATGAAGGGAATAGGTCTTTATATTCCTGGAGGAGGCTGAAAATTTTCTTTGTCGTCTCCTCGTCCCAGTAGTCCCCAACTGTGGCCAATTTGGGTTTTTCCTCCGTGCTGATGTTTAGCTTCTTTGTCTTTAGCAGGAGTAGATGGACGCCTTCAGTGGTTGACTCTTCTTTTATGTTCCACTCGCCTTCCTTCTCTTCAAAATATAGGTGCCTTAGGTCCTCCAGACTGTCATCATCTGGCTCGTTGTCGATCCGTTGGCAAGCCAGCTCGCGCCTGCCCTCCGGATTTAACGCTAATGTTCTCCCATCGGTCCCCATATTGGGGAGAAACAGTATCCCCTTTATGGCCTGTAATGCTTGGGACACTAGCTCTGTCTCCCCTTTGAATGAAAAGCACCAAAAAAATTTGTTCGTGACTTCTTTCTAGGAGCTGGTCCCTATTTTTCTCTCTTCTTCTAAGTACCAGGCATGTGGGATGGTATCTAAGGAGTGGACGAACCGATGTACCCACAGCTCCTCCAGGTACCCTATACTTTTCCATTGCTCCTCATAGGTTTTCAGGTGGTCCCTCAGGTCGGAAATCCCTTGGTACCTGTGCCTGCTTTGAGGGCCTTCGTCTTATTTGAACCGCACCCTCAAAGCCTCCGCCACACAACTCCACCGCGACAGGGTGTTGCAGTGGTTTCTCCACCACTTGGCTGATGTGGACTGTAGTGATACATCCAAAAGTGGTATCCTGCTTCCTTCTGGTACCGTGTCTTCTACCTTTGCAATGAAGGTATTTACGGATTGCATGTTGGACAGGGTGGGGTACTCCCTGATCTCAGAGCCAATCCAATGGAGTATGGAAATATTGGCACATCTCCTTATGCTGGTCTCATACCCACCTTGTTGCCAGTCCTCCTAGGCTAATTCTAACCCCAACTCTGAGCTCTGGACACTGTGCTAGCTTACAGAGCCAGTTGCGGTCAGGTTAATATAGTCCTCCCGCTTCCCTGTTGTCCTCTGATAGAGGTTGTCCAATATCTGAGCATCCTCCCTGTTATCCATAGTTTCTATATATCTTGGACCCTGATAGGGGTCGAGAGGTTGGGTGACTCAGACCTCTCCCTCTTAGAAAATAATTAGTTCCTTTTTGAGGTTGATGATGACGTAGTTTTCAAAAGCCTAGTTGATCTCTAGCAATGTAGGGTAGTGATACTTGTCTCCCTTGATATCAATGACCTCAAAGTCCGTGTAATTCTTCACCCATGCAATGTCGACCTCGACATATTCGAGTCGGCCGATCGGCACAATGCAGTACTGGTTCGCCATCCTAAGCTGGATTGGTGAGTAGGTCAGCCGTGGCCGCCCAAGAGCCTCCCACGTCTTCCAAGGCAGGATATTGACGTCATATCCTAAGTCGAGCATGGTGTCTCTGATTTGAAATCCCACAACCTACGTGTTGAGCCGGAACTCTTTTCCCGTTCTTCATTTGTTTCGCTTGACCCGTTGTACGTATTGCGGTGCTGTGTTCGAGGGTTCCCTCGGCCCTGTGTTCCCCTGCAGTACATCCTCCAAGGTATGCTTGAGCTGTTCTCGCATTGAAGCATTGTCAACCATTTTGAGGAGTAGATGGAGCCATTCCTCAATCAGAGCGCCCGTAGCACTCTGTTCCTCGGTATCGGTCGTCATGGGTATCTCAAGGCCTTTGTCTCCCCCCAGCTGGGCAAAGGTCTCCACCACCTCCTGGAAGTACTTCTTTTGTGCTTCTGGCTTGATCCTGCGAATCGGCTCCTTCTCGCGAGCATCCTCCCCTGTTTTCTTTCCTCCTCGCATCACGATTGCTACATTTTGCATGGCTGGAGTTGCTGTCCCCCTAGGTTCTGAGTTTACTAGATTCGTGCCCCTCTGTCGTGCTCGTTCCTCCGACTTCTTGATAAGTTCAGGGCAGTCCTCTGTCACTTGGGTGTTCACGCAGCACTGGGAACACCATGGTCGTCTCAGTAGGGGGCATTCCTGGGCCACATGACCCTCCTGTTCATAGTTGTAGCATTTCAGCGGACCCCATCCCCCAGTGCAGCCTTCGCGCATATCGCCTCCTCTACCCCTGGAAGCCTCGTTCACCCTGTAGGAGGGCTGGTCCAACTGGTTCGCCAGTGTGTTGAGAGCTCTGCATTGTTCGGTGTTTTGAGTCATGTAAGCACAAAATTCATAATATACATTATTTGGGACATTGTAGTGCTTTTACAAAATCGGACACATCCGGGGTTGATGACCCACCGTCTGGAAAATTTCACAATACTCTGTGGCAGTTTAGTTTGGTTGAGGTGGGTACCCTACGTAAGGTTGTTGTGGCTGATAGACCCCCTATGGGTTCATCGGCGCACCACCCCGACTAGGTGGACCCCCCTGTATTGCCACGACTAAGGGCCCCACTCCTGAACTACGCAACCGAGGACACTCAGTTGCCACATGACCTTCGACCAAGCAGTGTGTGCACCAAACGTTCGGCCTAACTGGTCTTATAGGCTGCATCTCCTTAAGATTTTCAGTCAGATTGGAAATTTGATGTTGCAATCAAAATAGGGAAGGATCCTGTGGGGCCGACCCTCCCCGATATTCCTGAGGGTAAACCGCCATTACCTCTATCTTCATTGCCTGTTCCAAAGCATCCTGCAAGTTGTCGATCTTCTGCTGGGTGAGGGGGGTTTGTGTCAAGGGAAGCAGAGCCTTGATGAACCAGTCCCTCTGATGGTTTGGGTCGATCGGGTAGCTAAGTTTCCCAATTGCATATTTGAACCTATGCATGAGCTCCCACGTAGTCTCTCCTTCTCTCTCCTTAATTTCCCATAGTTCAAACAGACCCTGCTGGTCTGTTTGGGGAAGCTTAAATTCTCGGACAAAATCCTGCTCAACATTTGTGATTGCTGGATTCGGGTGGGCTTATAACCACTTTATGAACCATCTTAATGCCCTTTCTATTAGCGTGGTTTGGAATTATATTAGCTTCCCCGCGTCTAGCGTCTTCCGAGCCCTCCATATGGCTTCACAGAGGTCCCAGTGTTGCTCCACATCATCGTTACCCCGGCCAGAAAATTTTGGGTACCGGGTGAATGACCCCACCATATTTACTTGCGAAGGTGTGACTAGAATAAACCCTCCGAGTCCTGGTTGCGTGACTATACCACTAGGAGTTGCAATACAATTAGGAATGCTGCTATTAACAGGCGTTGCTGCTGACAATGAACCGCTGTGCAATTGACTCAATTCTTATAACTTAATAAAAATATCACTTAAAGGTTTATAGAGTACCAGGGGAAGGTAGGGATTCTTGTCGTTCAAACTTTGGGAAGTAGGAATACCTGGAGATATGAATGTCATTCGTTCTTCGAATAACCATTGCATCACGACGTACCATTTGCCATCAGAACCTTCTTCAGGCTACACACTTGCATCTTCTTCATCAGACGTCATCTCCCTCTTTCTCCTGGCTGGGCTCCCATGCAACCGCCGCACTCCCAGAATGGTCCCTTCCCTCTCCAGGGTAGCCGCCTGCCAGTCCATATTTACTATCCTCTAAGGCGCCTCCTCTTGATCCTTCCTATTACTCCCTCGTCATTTCAACTCCCGCATCACCCTTTATCGCCACCTGTCGGCAATCTACGCCCGAAGATGTGCACGTCAATCCATCAACCTCCTTGTAGTCTCAGCATCCATTCCCCACTCCCCCGCTTCACACTTCACGTGACATCTATCCCTTCGGCCCTTCCCCTAGCACTGGAGGTTTATGCTGCCATGCTTGATTTATGTAATTCCATCAGCCCTTCGTCCACCATCAGGGCCTTAATCCATAGTGGAATTTCCTTAAGCAGCTTCCCTCTTAGCCCGGATCGGAAGATAGCCTTAGCCTTAGAGAAGTATTGGTAGCACTCTGCGGCAAACTCCACAATATACCCGTCCAAAGTAGACTCTACCCAGAAATCTAAAGCGCGGGTCAACTCAGTATCCAGCCGATGCAGGGCCACTAGATCTCCATGCACCCATTTGTGGTTTATCTTCCACGATATGTCCCTAGTCACCATGGTCTGCAACCTCCGCAACCAATTGTAGAGGTCGCTAGGGAATTTTCCCCAAAGGATCTCGTAGGTATCACTGGCAGAATCCGAGAAAAGGACTAGATCCTTGAGTGCCTTCTCCTTTTGATGCATTAGCTCTGCTCGCTGAGCTATAAACTGGTCCAGATGGTTATCCCACCATATCCATATTTCTCCTTCGAAGATCCTTGATACCATGATCTAGTTCTCCTAATGAAGTTAAGGTCCTGGCAACAGAACCATTTAGTGGTGAGGAAACAGGTCTCGCGGGCAAGACTCAGGCTCAGGGATTGGGGCCAACAAGGGAGTCCGTTGTAGTCTAGAACCACGTCGAAATTTTCACCCTACTCTGGAGAGTAGAGAGTCTCACCCGAGGCGTGCCGCGAACACATGCAGAAGGGGAACAGATCGATAGTGGTGGATGGATCCGCAACTCGAGATTAACATAGAGTCGTTTATGTAAATAACATCACATGCGCAAGATAATTTCAAAACATATTGCAAGTACTAAGCAAATAAAATTTAAAAATACCATAGACATCATGCATGCATGTAACTCATATAATAAGACAACAACCTGCAAGTATATTAATAACCTTCAGCTGGATCCACAGTTACATCGCTTCAACAGGAAGAGTTTACAATTCTATTACAGATGTTCCATAGGACAGAGAGATAGATAATAGAAGCCTAGGAACTACAAAGATGTCGTGCTCGGGATAGAGCTCTTTTGCAGCATCTGCTCGATCCTGTTCAATCCTTCTGCATCTGCGCGTCTCTTCTTTCGGCTTGGTGACGGGCTATTTATTCACCCACAATCACAACTGCTAGTTCCTCTTGCATTCTTCTTCAGTTGCTTTCGTCTTCTATCTATTTCATGTGAGTTCCGTAGTCTGTTCTCTTCCATATATCTTCTTTGTCTACACTTATATTCGTCAGCTTAATCAGCTATCTCCTGTTCTTCTGCAACTTCGGTAGCTCTGATACTCACCGTAGTTGCAGCTGCCATGTGTCGATCTACAACCCAAAAATCTATTCTTTCTTAAAAATTCAAAAAAAGGGCCCCAACAACAGGTTTCGAGGAAGTGAAATGATGGAGGCCTGGTTGTAATCAGACGAGTGTCCTAGATTGTGGGTTCGGTAATAGAGTGAGGGCCCATGGAGAGAAGTGAGGAAACCACTGGGCTAAATAGTAGAGTGATGATTGGACTAACATTAAGAAATTCAGAGAACATAAGCAGGGGACTTACTAACTACCTGATACCATTCAAAGTGTTGCAAACGAATATCATTGTTGTATCAAATATTTTTAAGACAGTATTGAGTGTCTCCTCTGCTACTCGCTTCCAAGAGGTGAAGGGGCTCTTTCTAGGAAGCAGTCTAGGAAACATCCCTTCAAAATAATATGTCTTCTTGTAGTCTCAGACTTCACCAACGACCCTGGGCCAAAACAGAACGTCAGAGTGGAACACTTCCTCTGAGATAATTTAAGGCAAAGCGTGCATTTAGAATGTCTCCATGTTGACAACTTTAGGCCGAATCTAGGTATTTTCATGAAGAATAACAAACCATATTGCACGCGAATAGTCATCTAAAAGCGACTATATTTTGGGGATGGATTTGGTGAAAACCAACATCTTTTCATACCATCTCGTGAAGGAGGCATCGTTGATTTCCTTTTTGTTTGGGTCCCCTGAGGTCCTCCATGGTGAGTACCTAAGTTCCAGTGGCTTATCTTCAAATACAAACACTAGCTCTCTTCCTTTTAGAGGGAACCACTTCATCATAGCCAGAGAGATGACAAGATATCCATAGATAAAGTATGTCACCCTTTTTTGCACATCGTCATAAGCTTCAAAAATTTCATTCAAGAAATAACTACACCAATTCAACTGTCCCCTTCTTTCACAATATTCCTCCACTGAAATGGTGTCCAGAGTGCATTCTCATTTTGTGTAATGGTGCATTATTTTCTGAGAATTTATGTAATAGGAAAATTTTATGGAGGGAACGTTAATTGGGTCAACATTGGCTCCTTTTCCACTACATTGAATAGTAGACTTGTTGCAGTAGTTGTTATGACATATTTTCTTTCCACGCTTGGAAGTAGTCTAGAATGCAGATAACATTATGGCCCCTACAACAGATATCCTCATCAATTTTTGAATGTCACTAGCATGTATGGGGTATTATTTTTCGAGTTAGAGGGAACGCCCATGTAGTCTGTTGATAAGGACTTTGGTACATTGCATTATTGCGTGTGAAGTGCCAAAAACGGCTAAGCTCCACAAATTCAATAGTGTGTACATTTTTATTCCCCAGAAATCCTCTTTTATTCTAGATCAGTGGTTTCCATCTGGTCTAGTTTCCGTATCTGTAAAAACTTCATGGTTGAGTTTGGGGAAATGGAAAGAGTCTCATAGGTTGTTGTTGATGAGTGTGGCCTTCTTATATTCGTTGTAGAGATTATCAAGATTAGTGACTCTAGAGTCGGAATGATGGGTGGGAATAATAGTTTTAGATACCTTATCATGACTTTAATTTGGTGACTATACATAATAGACATAGGGGGTTTGAATTTGGACTGAGGACCGAGGGAATTTGACACTAGAGCCAGATTGAGAAGTTTGTACACCTAATATTTTAGAATGGAGAGCTTATTATTGCCATGAAAACTATATAAAAACTCTTGACACAATGCTTTGATTAGACCATTTAACAAATTAATATGACAACTTGATATACTCGATTAAAATCACAGAATTAACAGCGACTGTGACCTGGACCTAATATGGATGGTTTAAAAAATCAAAAGGCGAGTGATCATGATGGTCAATTATCATGAGATGATGGAAAATTCCAAAAATTTGATAACTAGAATGTCTCGGGGATATTACGGGAGAGATTTAAACCAAATTTGAAAAGACACAGGGAATTATTGGTAATTATGATGGATAATACAATTACCATGTGTGATTCCCTAACCATAGTCAATTGCGATGGGGTGCATTGAACTGACTAATAGACTCAATCAAGTAACTTTATTCGCGATGGTATTAACTGATGCAACTAACATAACTGGCGCAACTAAAATAACTGAGGTGACTTCAAATTTAGCTAATTGAATCTATCCTAAACCTAACTACGACCCCATTTTAGAGATCAAATCAATTTGATTAAGAAATTTTTGGGCCATGAAAGGGCTTTAGGTGTGTGCAGTTTAACCATCCAGGGAATAGGATTTTTTCCTTTTGCACAAGTTTGACAACGATGGACTCTCGCACTTATGCAACAATGAAGCAAGTAGTGCATTCGTAACTTTCAAGGATGTTTGAGAAACATATTGTGGTATAGGAGAACCTTGTCCCCAACTAAAAAATACTTCCTTTTGATGTGTTGGTTGTGCCATGATTTATTTTTCTCCTTCTCGATAGTCTGGTGAAAATATTCTTGGAATCTAGCTTCATCCAACTCCCATAGCTTGTCTAGTTTTTTTGTAATCGACTCATCCTCTCACATCTGAGTGATGCATGCAATAAATAGGTTCATAATGATGAACTCGATAGGTACTACCACTTATCAGCCATAAAAAAGTTGGAATGGTGTATATTTTTTTAGGTGTTTTACAGTGGTATGGTAGGACCAAAAATTAGCTGGAACACGCTCATCCTAGTCATCTTAGTAGGTATAACATATCTTGGTGAGACCTTTCTCAAGAATTTTTTTTAAAAGCTTCGAAAATATTGTTTGATTTAGGGTGGTATGGGTTTATTTTATGGTGTTGGATCATGATGTTCCACAAAATTATGGAGATTGTCTCATTAAGGAAGTGGGTCCCTTGATCATTGGGGAGGCTTCGAGGGCACCCAAATCGAGTGATAATATTTTTGAAGATGAACTGAGTGGTAGTGTTTGTAGTGCAATATTTAAATTTTGTGGCTTCATCCCATTTGGTGAGATAATATGTAGCAGTGATAGTGTACCTGGCATAGGAATTTCACGTCGTAAGTTTAATAGGCCCCACAAATTCCACTACCCACTTTTTGAATTCCTGGATTTCCCATACATGATGCAAAGGAAGTTCATCTCATTGTGATGGTCATACTGTTGTGGTCTTGTGTTTTGGTAGATTGGGATGCCAAGTGACAAGGCAACATCAAAACCAATCTTTAGAGTTCTAGGACCTAGCCTTCCTAGTCTCAGAGAGGGATCTCTCAATTTTTTGCAAAGATTAGACTTGTTTGCTTAAAGGGTTGATTTTAGGCTAGTTATTAAGTATGAGGTTTGTTGTTTTTTTGGTTGGAAAAGATGATCAGGGCATCATAGGTAGAATGAGGAAATCTCTAAGTCATTGGGCAATGGAGTCAAGTGGAATTCATGATAAGTCAATCAAGGGATCAGGGGTATAAAAGGGAAAATCTAACTTGGCCAGTGGATCTTTAAGGTCTTTCAGGTGAAATGAAATGGACATCAATGGTTTTTAGAATGAAAATTATAACTAAGGGCAATCAAAAATCCTTGATTATGTACTTCTCAACAAAGGGACTTAAAACATGATCTAAACATAAAGAAGCATTCAATAGAGAGGGCTAACCATAAATTCTACAAGCCACACTTAAGAAAATAATAATTTCAAGACAAACTTTGCCCATTTTACACTCTGGAATTCTACGAAGTTCATGAGAAGAAACTGCTGCAAAATCACCTTTTTTCCCTTTCCTCATTTGAAAACCTAACCTTCATTTTTCTCCCCTTTTTCCTCCATCAAACTCCTCTATTTTCATGATTCCCCTTCTTCCATTCATAACAATCATCTATTACATGGTTTAAAACTCTTTCTGAACCATATCGAAACCCCCAAAATCCTTCTAAACCTCTTGAAAATGTCCTAAAAAAACAAAGTATTTCGATTGTGGGTTTAAGCCCCTTTAGGCTAAATCCAAACCATTTCCCCTCCATGTGCCCCAGCGCTAGAACCAAGTGCTAAGGTCCTGAGTGCTTATCACATCGAAGAAACTCAAGGAGCGCATTTGTTTGTGCATTAAACAAAAACTCCGATGCCGATTAGCCTTGTATATTATAGCCCCCAAACATATTGCATTTCATATATACCAAGGCCCCACAGTCGAGCGCCTATCCTCTTCATATATATAAAACCATCCCGACACATGAAACCTTTGTTTATATTAATTTTTTGTGTTTTTTGCAGGGTTTGAAAAGGTTTCTGCCAGAGCAAAACTTAAATTCGCTCCCCATCGTCGATCTGATCTACAGATCGACGACCCACAAATTAATAGCCCCGGTGGTCCCCACAGTCAATCACTGTATAAAACCGGAGCAGTTTTTATCGCACCGCCTTTGAGGGATAAGCTGTATTTCCCGTTTAATCGTGATCAATGCCACAGGCTGACACGTGGCCTTAAGCAGTTTTGAAAACCCACTCTCATCACAAATTAAAATTTGACTGTGGGTTCAGTGCGATATTGACGTGCGCCATCTGATCTGAGGCCAGCTCATCGGATGGTGATATCACTCAAAAGGAGCTCGGGGGATGAATTAAGGTACGACGCATTTATCAAAACATCTCCACCGTCGATCTTATTTGCAGATCGACGACCCATAATTAGTCGCCCTGGTCCCCACGGCCACGACAACAATCAGCGATCCCACAGAACCGGTGGTCCCAATGCCTATTCAACATCCACGCAGTAGCAGTAGATTGTGGCGGGCCTTGTTTGGTTGCTTGTATGGTCGTGAAATCCGGACCCGGGGAACTTTATATGGCAGATTTGATAAATATTTTGAGTCACACTTGGGTTGACATCAGCGGGCCCCAAAACGGACTCGGGGAACTTTATATGGTGGATTTCATAAAAATTTCAGGTAACAAACACCCTGACGTCAGCAAGTCCCTTTTGTGACCCGAAATGGTTATACAGCTTAGTTTTATCAAAATTTTTTGAAGTCTCGGGTTTAACTCTCATGCCTTGAATTCTTTAAAGGGAAGCCATCCATGGGTTCAATTTTGTGTGCCTCGTTAATACCTCAAAGGCATTGATGCCTCACGAGCCATGCGCAGCTCTGCACACCAACAGAACACAGTAAATGAATAAAAAATTGAAGAGTATTAGTGTCGAAGACAGAACACACCAGAATGGAAGATTGAAGACAAATTTAGGAGGATTACGGCTAAGATTGATTATCCAAATCCTAATCCTCCCAATTAAGACACAGTTAAAAGAAAATCCTAAGTGTTTATTAGACATAAAGGCCTCCACCGCCACATATGAGGAAAATTGATTCCTCCCAGCTACCACGGTGCCACCTGTGCCTCAAAGTATTCAAACAGAGGCTGAAGTTATTGATCAAGGTCAAATATTTGCCTCAGCGTAGCCAGAGAGTTAATTCTGCAAATAAATTTAATGACAAAATATCAGCAGAATTACTTTAAACATAACAGAGAGCCTCAAAAGTCAATAAGAGCTCCCACCGAGCTTAATCTTAAATGAAAAACATTAATACAGTTAGAAACATCTATAAACTTCTTAATCGAGCCCCCCAAAGGCCGAGAAGTCATTAAGACTATATTAATTATCTTTGAAGATCTTTTATCAGATCTCACCTCCTCATTCTTCTATAAATACTTCTGTAGAAGATGAGAAAATGTTGGTTGAGTTGGTTGCTGAACATTGAAATGTAATTGAGCTTGAGACTTCTACCTGTAAATAGTGTTCACTGGCTCTTGAAGCTCTTCTTGTGATAGATAAGTTAGTCTGGAAGTGTAGATGATTGCTACACTAAAGCACTGGACTTAAATATGTAACTAGTTTGGAGCATCAATACAAGCTGATTTATGGGATCTTGGTCTATGTCAACGGTGATGTTATTTCTTATTGTGAATTGTTTGTTTACTTATATTTTCACTTTGTTCATCTTCTCTTATAAGCAACAACATGCATAGAGTTAGGACCTACTGTATATCAGTACCCTTCTCTAACTGAAAATCTTTATCTGTATGTTTTCTTCTAAATTGTGTTATTTAGGAATGGTTTAATTCAGTTTAAGCATAGGAATGCTAGCGTTCCCTCATCCTACTCTCTGAGCTAGTTGTCATTCTTGAATGTTATTTTCAGTATATGTTAACTAGAGATGAACTAAGGAAGATATGGTGTGCCTTGGTCCTAGTTTTATCCCAAAAGACTATCTGAAAGTTTCCCTTGGAATGTGTTAAAAACTGGCTAGTTTAAAGGTACTTACCAGATTTTAGGCCATTTTGTGTTATCTTTGTGTTTGTCTTGAAAGTAACCAAGTATAGAAAATCTAGGAAAGGATTTGTGGTGAGCCCGACCCGCTAGTTTCTTCCCCAATAGTTGCCTTCAAGTTTTCCTCTGTTTTATTATGTTTTCTATTGAAAGTGGATCAAAGGATGGCTAGTTTCGAAGTACTTAACAGATCTTGGATTTCTTTTATGTATTTCTTAAGTGTTTTTCAAAGGCTGGCTAGTTTCAAAGTACTTACTAGATCCTAGGCTACTCTTTGTTCTTCATTTGTTTAATTCCCCTTATTTTTGTCTCATTTCATTCCATAAATCAAACTTGAAAGAGATCTTTAGACATAGATGACTTGCCCCATGGACCACTCTTGCCCCTTGCTGTTTCAATTAAACCCTATTATGACTTCATAGCCCAATGGACTAAAACATGAAATTATCTATCATTCTAGCCAAATCTTGTTCTAGTTGCTTGCAACTTCACACCTTTGAAACTCTTTGCACTTAGAACTTTCCACCTCAAACAATAATCATGATCAACCATCCAAAAACAAAAACAAACCCTTGGCCTTCATAACTAGCATAATATCATTACCGAAAACTTCAAAGACAAATCCATCTTTGCACTTATTGGAGAGATCCCTCTCTAGATTTAGGAGGGCTAGATCCTAGAATCCCAAAGTGGTTGAAATAATGTTCTCCCTGCAGTTGGACTTTTACCAATCTTGCTAATTACAGGGTGCTAACATTTCTGGAAACTCTGGTGGGGAACTAATTCGAATTTTTCATCTTAGGTTCCCTTAAAAACTTCATAAAACATTTTTTAGTGAGTAAAAAGCAGCCTTTTCAAGCACTACCAAGAAATGGTAATCATGATGAAGCTTGTTTGAATCAGTGACAAACTAGGCAAACCCTAGGATTCTCATAAGACTTTATCTAACCTTGAAAGATCAGCTGGCTTAGCCATAAGAGTAGACTGTCTTTGTCTCATACCTGTAGCTAAGTTTTGAAACAAAGTTAGGACATTCTTAGAAACCACACAACTAAAAAATAACTCAGAAAATCCAAAAATATTTCAAATTGGTATCCAATAAACATGGTAGTGGACCATAAAACCTTTTACCTCCTTAGGAGCTAAAAATTTCCACTTGGCAACTCCACAATCCTGAACAAACCTTAAGACTCCACTGGGAAGAACCCTTATCATTGTAATATCATTCAAACTTAGTTAAAGGACTGTAGGATTAAAATTTTTCTAAACAGATTAGTTAACCTTTTAAAGAATGTCATACCTGGTTGAACTTTTCTTGTTTATTTTGGTCTGAAAAACACAGCATAGTGGCTCCTACAAAAATTCATACTAGAGCCTATCCTGACCCTGATCTACCTAAGATAGTTGATAACCCAAAAAGTATCCTTATGAAGTATTCTAGGATTAAAACTGTCTTCAGATCACCCTTGAGAGCTAATTCAATTCCTAAAAATCTTTCAGCTCTACAACAATCACAAGTTGACTTAGTAAACCCCTTTAGGACTAGGTCTCTTGATGATTTAGATCGGTTAGATTCCGAGTCTTCACTTTCATCTCTTGAAATAAGTGAAAATCTTGGTAGTAGAGAAACAACACCTCCTAATTTACATTTCCTTCACAACTTAGGTGTCTCTCATCCAAGATCAACTCAGCAATCTCCTGGTCCATCCACTTCTGCTCACCCTACATCCACTGTTCAAACCACTCCATTCCAGCCCACATTCCCTCTTGTTAATCCACCTCTTGTAAATCCACCTCCACCTCCTGCCATGGCTGCATGGTATGCTTCCTTAGTCCTTCCTGTACCATTAGTCAATCTTCCACAGGACTATCAGTCCAAAATTCCATTATATGATGCTAGCAATGCTACAACTGCATCACAACATGTGGATAATATGAATGAATACTTTGACAGAAATGAGATTGATGATGATTCTGTCAAGCTTAGATTATTTTCTCAAAGCTTAGGAGGGGAAGTCAAAAAATGGTTTAAGGGCTTAACCCCCCATAGTATCAATGATCTCGAAGCCTTCCATTAGACATTCTTAAACAAATATGAAGTAAAGAAGAATCCTCTCCAAGTCCTTTCTGATTACAATAACCTCCATAGAAACACCGGGGAAAGTGTACAAGCTTATTGTACCAGATTTAACAGTGTATATAATGCACTTTCCCCAGATCTAAAACCTCCATAAGGCTCAGCTTTAAACAATTTCCCTAAAGGGTTTGACCCTGAGATGGCCTATCAGCTGAGAGAGAGATCCTGCAACTCTTGAAGAAATGCAAAAAGGTGCTCTTGCTATGGAAGTCAACCTGATGGAGGAGAGAGCAAGAATGAAAAATGAAAAGAGAGTGTCCTTTAGAGAGGAATCTACACCCTCTAATTCCAAATAAAAGATGGAGAGAATGATGGAGGAGATGATGAAGAAAATGAGCATCCTTGAGAGAGCACAAGCCAGTCAAAACCAAACTGCTCCTCAAAATAGAAACTAGAACCAGAATCAGAATTTTAGAAGGAACCAACCTCCAAACAGACCTAGGGAAGATGATCAACAGATCACTCCTCCCTTTCATCAAAAATGTGTAAGTGAGGTTGAGGAAATAGATGAGATAACAAAGGAAGATGATATCAACATGTTGGGGGTAGATAATGATGACTTTGAAGTCCATTATGATAGAAAACAAGGTCTTTATACACATTATGATGAGAAAAGAGATGATAATGAAAGTTATTATCAAGACATGGAAAATGTCATCATAGAGTCTCAAAGAGAATATGACCTTAGAAGAAAAACCATTCAACAAACTCCCAACACCAAAACCTCTGAAAAATCTTCACAAAACAACACTCCAACCAAGCCTAAAGTTGTCAAACAGAAGGACAAAACAGTAGCTGTGAATTCTGATAAAGGTAGAGAGAAAGGCACTCAAAACAGTGAAAAACAGAGTGTGAACATTAGTAGTACTAACACTTCAACTAGTACTCCTATTAAGACCATTTTGTCAAATGTAAATAGAACAAATCAACAAGCTGATGTTGCTGATAGACTGGCCGCTAGTAAGGCTGAGACAAGTTCTTCAAAGAACGAAATTCCTTTCAGCCTAGAGCAGGAAATTTCAAAGATCAAAATCTCTGTTCCCCTGACTGAGTTAGCTGCCCAGAATGTATATAGGACCCAAATTTTGAAGGCTTTAAATATTGAGGATAATAATGACACATTCAATCTTAATGATGACCAGCTAGAGCTCATTTTTGGTCCTAAGATTGAAGGTAGATATCAAGAGGGACCTGTTCCTCCCTTTTATGTAAGTTTAAATGTTCATGACAAGATTTTGCATAATGCTATGCATGATTTAGGCGCCTCTCATAATTTAATGCCCAAAGCTGTTATGGAGAGCCTAGGCCTTGAAATCACCAGACCTTACAAAGACCTTTACTCCTTTGACTCAAGCAGAGTAAAATGTTTAGGATTAATCAAAGACCTTTGTGTTAACTTAGCCCAGATTCCAACCAAATGCTTAGTAATGGATATTGTTGTGGCTGATGTGCCCCCAAAGTATGGAATGTTATTATCAAGATCTTGGGGGGCTAATTTACAAGGGACTATGCAAATGGACATGACCTATGTGACTATCCCTATTTTCAATCATACTAGAAGACTTTACAGGGAGTCTCATATGCAATACACAGTTACAAGTCAAGACAGACTACAAAAATCTCCTTTATACTTTGTAAACATAGGCCTGGATTCATTTATCCTTTTCAATTATAAAACTTTCAGTGAACAAGTGACCTTGTCTGATTTCATGATATATAGAGAGGAGGAAGAAGATAATGTAGGAGTGTCAAAAAAATTTGCTGAAACTGTGAACTCTAGCAAAAAAAACACAGGTCTTGAGCTACAAATCAGGTGTCCTTTGCTATTAAACATTGAGATTCAAGAAAGCAGTCCTCAACCTAATAAAAAATTTGAGGATTTAAAACAAGTTCAACAGTGTGCTGACCTCCAAGAACAATTCGAAAGCACAATTATTGAAGAGCATAGCAACCCAAATGATAAACTTGAGACTAATATTCATATGGAGAAAATTTCAAGGGTCTCAAGATCACAACCAACGTTTCAGCAGTGTTCAAATATACAACACTAAGAAGAACCCATGCAAAGCTTTTCCTATTGATTAAACTTCCATTGTTCCAATAACATAGCGGAATATGAATCCCTACTTCTAGGCTTGCGTTTGTTGAAAAAGTTAGGAGCCAAGAGAATCAATGTGTATGGGGATTCAGAGTTAGTCATTAGGCAAGTCAATGGAGAATACAACGAAAATCACCCAAGACTTGGGGCCTACTGAAACGATGTCATGGACCTTTTAAAAACTTTTGAAGAATACCAGATAATTTTTGTCGCGAGGAAAAGAAATATTGCGGCCCACAATTTAGCCTTTGCAGCCAGAAAATGTTTAACGCCATATGAAACCAAAGACTGCACAACTCAAATAAAATTCAGACCAGCCGTACCTGATAACGAAAAATACTGGCAAGTGTTCGACGGGGACAAACAAATAGAAGACTTCATGCAATTCAGAAATGAATTCGAACTACACAGTTCGGACTCAGATTATGCTACAGACTGCAGTGACGAAAATTTTCTTGGTGAAGAAGAACCGTCTCCCGAATTTGTTAATATTAATCTATTGTCAAGAAAAATGCAAAACAAAACAGAACTGACTGCAGAATTAGAAACAGAAGAGTTAGAAACCCTACATTCCAAAGATGAAAGTTTGCCTAAAGGTATGGCACCTCTAGAAGAGTTGTTTGATTTTAACGATGTGGCCAGGAAGCCAAAACTAGAACCTATACAGATTGAAATGGAAGAGTGAAATATAGGCTGTGAACTTAAACCGAAAATGATTAAAATGTCTAAAACTTTACCAGCTCACATTAAACTCAAATACATAGAGATGTTTAAAGAATTTTCTGATGTTTTTGCATGGAGTTACGAATATCTGAAATCCTATGACACTCAGATAATACAACACAAAATTCCTCTCAAAGAAAACCAAAAACAATTCAAACAGAAACTGCGCAGAATAAACCCTGTTCAACTGCCTCTAGTTGAGAAGGAAATCAGGAAAATGTATGAAGCTGGTATTATTGTCCCTATTAGATATTCTAAGTGGGTGTTTAATTTGGTGTCGGTTAGGAAGAAAACTGGAGAGATCAGGCTTTGTATAGACTTTAGAGACTTAAACAAAGCTTCATTAAAAGACAACTACCCTTTACCTAAGATGGATCATATTTTACAAAGAGTGGTAGGGCCTAAAAGAATTTCTTTGCTTGATGGCTACTCAGGGTACAATCAAATCTTAGTTCACCTTGCTGATTAGTTAAAGACAGCCTTTAATACACCATGGGGCACTTTCATGTATGTGAAAATTCCCTTTGGTCTAATGAATGTTGGAGAAACTTTTTAGAGAGCCATGGACATAGATTTCTCGGAAGAACTGGGCTTCTTCATCATTATATACCTTGATGATGTTACTGTGTTTTCAAAAACAGATGAAGAGCACTTAGCACATTTAAGAATAGTCTTCGAGAGATGCAGAAAGTTTGGGATATCTTTAAACCCTAAGAAAACACTATTTGGGCTCCAATAAGGTAAACTTCTTGGGCATATTATTTAAGAAGAGGGTATTAAGATAGATCCAAAGAGGATTGAAGCCATATTGCAGATCTCTCATCCTTGAAACATCAAGGAGTTGCAATCTTTCATTGGAAATATTAACTTTTTGAGAAGGTTCATCCCCAACTTGGCTGAGCTCCTTAGGAATATCACAAACATGTTGAAGAAGGAGCAAGGGGTAAAATGGACCTTGGAAGAAAAGAAGTCCTTTGAACTGGTGAAACAAGCGTTAACCAAAACACCGGTTCTTATAAGTCCTGATTTTTCAAAAGATTTTTATATTTTTTCATCTGCATCAGAACATACCATAGCTGCTGTCATTTTACAGAAAAATCCACAAGAACAAGTGTAGCCTATTGCATTCTTTAGCAAGGCATTGAGGGATGCCCCTTTGAAGTATAACATCATGGAAAAGCAAGCTTTTGCTTTGGTTAAAGCTTTGAAAGACTTCAGAGTGTAAATCCTTCACTCACACATCATTTCCTTTGTCCCAAACTCAGTTGTTAAAGACATTCTAACACAGGACCCAGATGGTAAGAGAGGTAAGTGGATTGATGTTATCCTTGAATATGATTTAGAGATAAAACCCACTAAACTCATCAAAGGCCAAGGTCTAGCTAGATTAATGGCTGAATCCAATTTTGAAGTTCTTGATATCAATATGATTAATGCTTTGGTTGAACAAGAGGAAATCCCAACACCCATTGTTGAAGACCATTTTATCAATTCCTCTTGGTATGCTGATATTGTTTATGTTTTGCTTAATTTAAATACACCTCCTGGTTTGACAAAAACAAAGTCAAGGTTCCTAAAGTTAAAAGTTGTAAACTATTGCATTGTAGATAGATGTCTTTATTGGAAAAATGCAAGTGGTGTATTTCTTAAATGTTTGCCTGAGTTTGATGCAGAGAAGGTTAAATACCAGTTCCATGAAGGAGAGTGTGGAGGTCATTTGTACTAAAAAAAACGACCAAAATGCAAAATTTGGTTTCTATTGGCCTACTCTTTTTCCTGATATACACAAGATGATCATTGCCTGTCATAAATGTCAACTTTTTGAAGGAAAAAGAAAACTGCTACCTCTACCTTTGCATCCAATCATTGTTGAAGCTTTTTTTCAATAGTGGGGACTTGACTTCATAGGAGAAATCCATCCACCATCTTATGCTTATCATAGATGGATTCTCACTGCCACAGACTATTTCACTAAGTGGATAGAAGCCATACCTTGTAGGCAGGCCAATGATTATGTGATTATAAAGTTCATGGAGACTAACATTCTCTCCAAATTTGGCTGTCCTACCAAGATCATCACTGATAATGTAGCAGCATTTGCATCAAAGAAGATGGTTGAATTCTGTCACAGATATCAGATAACATTGGGGCATTCCACGGCCTATTACCCCCAAGGTAATGGAATTGTAGAATCCTCAAACAAAATTTTAGTGAACATCATCAAGAACTATTGGAGGACAACAAAAAGTCTTGGTACACAAAGCTAGTTCATGCACTTTGGGCTGACAGATTGACTTTGAAGAAATCTATTGGTATGTCACCTTTCCAGCTTGTGTATGGTACTGATACAATTTTTCCAACCAGCCTTGGTGTACCAGTGATGAAGTTGATTCAAGAGTTGAAAACTGAAGATAATGACATGATCAGAAAAATAAATCAGACCATTCATCTTCAGCAAACCAGAGAGGAGGTTTATAACAAAGCATTGTAGAAATAGGATAGCATTAAAAAAAAATTTGACAGAAGAACAAAAGCTAGAAATTTCAATATTGGGGACCAAGTTTTAAAGTGGGACTCAAGGAGGGAAGACAAGGGCAAGCATGGAAAATTTGACAACTTATGGATTGGCCCTTACTCTATTCATTCAGCCGCTGGTAAAAATGCCTATTTCTTACAAGAGTTGAATGGAGCAGAATATTTTGGGGGTCCTATCAATGGTAGGATGCTTAAGCATTACTTATCTTGATACATTTCATGTTCTGAAAGCCTTTTTATCTTTTTCCATTATAAATACTTCACCCATCATTGCATTCAAAGTTATTAAAATCAAAAATACAAAAACAAAGAAAGAAAGAAAAGAGGGCAGATTGTGAAAATAAGAAAGGTATAGCCCCATACCAAAAAAGAGAAACAAATTTGAAAGTGTGCAAGCTTAAATGCCACTCCTAAAAAACACACTTCTAGTTAGTCAAATAGCCTAATCTTGACTAATTAGTTTTAAATTTTCTGCTGATAGGATAGTGAATCCGATTTTCCAAACTGTTTAATCTTGGCTTATCAGTAGATAGTTTAGGATAGAAATTAAAGGTTCAAACATGCTTAAAATCTGAACCTAAGTTTCCAAAAAGAATGACTCAAATCTGTTTCACATTCTGAGTTAAGAAAGATGTAAATCTGGTTCCAATTAGTTCAAAATCCAAACCAGTTGACAAAGGAAAGATAGCTCAAAACAAAAGTCAAAACAAAGCTGTAAAAAAGATGAAGGAAATGCTTTGAAATTTCAAACCCTTACCCTTCCATTTTAATTTAATTTTTTGTAGAATAAATGTCTATGTGTAGCTTGTTTTTATGCCATAGATCACAGCAAGTCAAACAACTTAATCTTGACTTGGCTGTTTTTAAATTTTTGTTGTAGAATTTAGTGAATAAAATCTGTTGGATAGTTCAATCCCAACATATAGTAGATTAGGTAGTGAATCATATGGGCTCAACTGTTTAATCTGAGTCCATGGAGAAATAAGGAGTATAAATAGATTATATTTCCTGCTTTCAAAGGAATAAACGTTATAAAAGGGTTTTCCAATCCAAGTGCACTCTAAAGAAGAAAAAAATGTTAGATCTATAGGATTGGGTAGGTAGAAAGCTTGTTGTTGAAAGTTCCATTGTTTTTATGACTGTTGATATGTTTTCAGAGCAAAAGAAAATCATCCCAGCAAAGGAAGGGCAACCCAATGGATAAGGCACTAATCAGCCTCCCAGAGAATGCAAGTCTGAAGTTCTTGATGCCTTCAAGAAGGCACCATCCCCAAGTGGGAGGCTTATTGTCACCTAAGTAACTCAATACCAAAGGTGCTAAATCAATTCCCTGAACACCAAAGAACAAATTTCAAGTGTCTGCAATGACAGGCTCTTGAGAGAGGACAATCACAGGCCTCATGCCTCTGTCCAAAACCTTCCATACTGTGCCCATTTTACACTCTGGAGTTCTGCTAATTTCATGAGAAGAAACTGCTGCAAAAATCACCTTCTTCCCTTTCCTCACTTGAAAAACTAACCTCCATTTTTCTCCCCTTTATTCCCCATTAAAATCCTCATTTTCATATTTTTTCCCCTTTCCCCTTCATTAAAACCCCTTTGATAAGGTTTAAGACCCTTTCTGTGCCTTATCGAAACCCTCACAACCATTGAAAAATTTGAAAATTTTCATTAAAAATACATTTTTGTATTACAAACTTAAGCCCCCTTGGGCTAAGTTTTAAGCCACTTCCCCTCCACATGCCCGCATCCTAGAACCAGGTGCTACACCCACAAAGCGCTTATCGCATCACAAATTCTGAGCGCATAAGTCTATTTTCTGTGTTTAAGACTCCGATGCCGATTAGCCCTGTATATCATAGCCCCGGATTATATTGCACTCCATATAGACCATGGCTTTGCAGACAAGCACCAAGCCATATTATAAATATATATTCCACCCCGAAGCCATTAAACCTTTGTTTTTATTAATTTTTTGTGTTCTTGCAAGGTATGAAAAGTTTTCCGCCAGTGCAAAGCTTAAATCACTCTTTGCCATCGATCTGATTCGCAGATCAATAGCCCATAGATCAATCACCCCAGTGGTCCCCGCGGTCAATCACTGTACAAAACCAATTGTTTTCATCACACTGCTTTTGTGGGGTGAGTGGTATTTTTGATTTTAGCGCAATCAATGCCACAGGCCGACACGTGGCTTTGAACGGTTTGGAGATACTGCCCTCATCACGCATTAAAAATTGACCGTGGGCTCAGCACGATATTGATGTGCACCATTCGATCTGAGATCGGCTCATCGGGTGGTGATCGCACTCAAAAGAAGCTCGGCGGATAAACCGAGGTACGTCGCATTCATTAAAACATCTTCGTCATCGATCGATACGCGATCAGCTGACTCGAGATCGATTGCCCCCATCCCCTGACCACGACAACAATCAACGGTCCCATCATTTGGTGATTCCAAACTCCACGACATCCAGCAAACACCTTTTGTGACTGAAATTGTTATACACCTTGGTTTAATCACAAGTTTTGAAGTTCGTGTATGTTATTTGATAAAAGGGTGATTATATTTTCTATTGTGCTAAAGGAAAAGGGCGAAGGCAGGGGTTTAATTCTGCGCCTTCGATTTATTAAAGGAAGCCATCCTTGGGTTTCAAATTTCCATGCCTACGCCCAGTACTCCAAGGCACGTGCCTCCCGGCCCACCTTGATACTTGCACACCAACATAACACAGTAAATGAATCAAAAATCAAAGGGTATCACTTTCGAAGGCAGAATGCACCAAACTGGAAGATTGAAGACAAATTCATGAGGATTAAGGCTAAGACTAATTATCAAAAGCCTAATCCTCCCAATTAAGACACAGTTAGAAGGAAATCAAAGTGTTTTATCGGACATAAGGCCTCCACCACCACATCCGAGGCAAATTGATTCCTCCCAGCTACCACGGTGCCACCTGTGCCTCAAAGCATTCAAACAGAGGACGAAGTTGTTGATCAAGATCAAATATTTGCCACAGCGCAGCCAGAAAGTTAATTTTGCAAATGAACTTAATGACAAAATATCAGCAGAATTACTTTAACATAAGAGAGAGCCTCAAAAGTCAAAAAGAGCTCCCACCGAGCTTAAATCTTAATGTAAATTATTTAATACAGAGGACACCTATGTAAGCTTCTCCATCAAGCCCCCCAAAGGCCGAGAAGTCATTATATCTATATTAATTATCTTTGGAGATATTTTGTTAGATCTCACCTCCTCATTCTTTTATAAATACTACTGGAGAAGATGAGAGAGGGGTTGGTTGAGTTGGTTGCTAAACTTTGAAATGTAATTGAGCTTGAGACTTCTACCTGTAAATAGTGTTCACTGGCTCTTGGAGCTCTGCTTGTGATAGATAAGTTAGTCTGGGAAGTATAGATGATTGCTAAACTAAAGCACTAGACTTAAAGCTGTAACTGGTTTGGAGCATCAATACAAGCTGATTTATGGGATCCTGGTCTATGTTGACGGTGATGTTATTTCTTATTGTGAGTTGTTGTTTTATTTCTGTTTTCACTGTGTTCATTTTCTCTTATAAGGAACAACATGCATAGAGTTAGGACCTACTGTATATCAGTACCCTTCTCTGACGGAAAATCTTTGTTTGAATGTTTTATTCCAATTTGTGTTATTTAGGAATGATCTAATTCAGTTCAAGCATAGGAATGTTGGCGTTCCCTCATCCTACTGCCTGAGCTAGTTGTTATTCTTAAATTTTATTTTAAGTATATGTTAAGTAGAGATGAACTAAGGAAGATATGGTGTGCCCTGGTCCTAGTTTTATCCCAAAAGACTGTATGAAATTTTCCCTTGGAATGTGTTAAAAGCTGGCTAGTTTCGAAGTACTTACCAGATCTTAGGCCATTCTTTGTTATCTTTTTGTTTGTCTTGAAAGTAACCAAGTAAAGCAGAGCTAGGAGAGGATTTGTGGTGAGCTCGGCCCACTAGTTTCTACTCCAAAAGTTTCCTTCAAGTTTCCCTCTGTTTTTATTATGTTTTCTATTGAAAGTGGATCAAAGGTTGGCTAGTTTCAAAGTACTTACTAGATCCCGGATTACTTTTATGTCTTTCTCAAGTGTTTTCCAAAGGCTGGCTAGTTTCGAAGTACTTACCAGATCCTAGGCTACTCTTTGTTCTTCATCTGTTTAATTCCCCTTATTTTTGTATCATTTCATTCCATAAATCAAACTTTAAAGAGATCCTTAGACATAGGTGACTTGCCCCATGGACCACTCTTGAACCTGATTGTTTCAATTAAACCCTATTATGACTCCATAGCCGAAGGGACTAAAACCTGCAATTATCTATCTTCCTAGCCAAAGCTTTTTCTATTTTTTTGCAACTTCACACCTTTGAAACTCTTTGCACTTATAACTTTCCACCTCAAACAGTAATCATGCTCACCCATCCAAAAAACAAAACAAACCCTCGTCCTTCATAACTAGCCTAATATCATTACCCAAAACTTCAAAGACAAATCCAATCTTCGCACTTATTGGAGAGATCCCTCTCCGGATTCAGGAGGGCTAGATCCTAGAATCCTAAAGTGGTTGAAACAATGTTGTTTCTGTGATCGGACTTTGCCAATATTGCTTGCTAATCAGCGATTCCTAACTGACGAAGTAAATATCAGACTTGATTTCTTCATTCTTTTACTTGATTTTCTTGTACTTTTCTTTGATATCTAAGTCTTTTTCCTCCACTGTGTGTGAGGATGAAGCTTCTATATTTTGGGGTTTTTCAATCATTTGAGTATCTTTTCCTTTTGTTGTCGTTTGTTCCTTTTCAATCTCTGCTACAGTCTCATTAACTATCAATATGGCTTCATCATTGTTTACCTCAGGATTATTTGTATCCTCAACATCAATTAGGTTCTCTTTCCCTATGGAACTGAATTTGAGCCTTTTATTGTAAATCAACTTGAATTTTGTATCTGTGGTAGTTTCAGTTGTATAGGTTCCCTCATCGATGCCTCCTTTTGTTGAAGTTTCATGTTGTTTTGAAATTACCATACCTTGTGTAGTATCCATTTGTCCTATTGCCTCTGCATTGACGACTGTATCTGTCAATGTGTTTTCCACCCATTCTGTCTAATTTGCAAAATTCTCAATTTTTGGTTTAGGTTTATGTATAAATGGTGTAAGTTTACATTTAACCCTTAAATCACTCAAGATCCCTTAGGGATCATAGTTCCCTAGAAAGATATCCTGAAATTTGAATCCTGTTAGTATCTTGGTGATTTCCTTTTCTTCTTCTCTGTTATTTATGATGAAAGGCCCAACTTGATTTTTAAGCTTGAATTGGGTCATTTTCCTAGTAGCTAAGAAGTTGATGGAGTCAGAATTTAGAATTTTCCTCAAGTATTCCAATGCAAAAACTCTAATGCACATGTATTTTGGCAACTTATAAGGTAATAAGTTTGAGCCAAAAATTCTTATCTTTGTGTGCTTTTCATAAAGAAACCAGTCTCCCATCTTATTTTGTTCTGATAACTACAATATTATTTTCATGTCTTCATTTAATCTAGGTTGTTCTACTTTATACAATATATTCATTGTTGGCTGGAAGAATAGGTCTAAAAAATATGTATAACTGATGTCATTGTCTTCTTTCCTAAGAAAAGAAGTCCAAAAGATAATGGACAGAGGCTGGCCCTCTAAGTCTATTTTTTGCAATGAAATTGGAAAATTGTCAGCTTGGAAGAATAGAAACAAATGAAACAAGTATGATGAGTACCTAAACACCCCTTAAGTGGGTAGTTTGGTCAATTGGTGATGAATGCTATCAGCTATGAAACTGGCATAATAAAAAATGAGTGTAGGGGGTTGACCTGGAGATAAAGTGGATAGAAAGCCAAGAATGGATTCATTAGTGAATCCATTTGTCAAATATCCTAGTATAAAATATAACATGGAAATAATATGCCTTGTCCCTTCAACAAATTTGGTAGTTGAATAGGGAGGGTTCAATTTAGGGATGTCAACATGGGAAGGCATAGAATCCTGAAATATCATAAACTTTTTTGGAAAATCTAGGCTTAAGTAAAACTAGGTTAAATATTCAATAGTAAGGGGGACTAAATGAGGATCAGATGGTAATTGCAACATTTGATTAATATATTCTGTTGTGATTTAAAAAGGAACTCTCTGTCTGCATTAAAAATAGCCCTTTGGTCTAGTTCATAATGCTTCTGGCATAATTTGACAAGGTCCTAGCCAGGGTGGGTCAATGGCACTACATATTTAGCAAGATGAGTCTCCCAAATAGGTATTTCATCTTTATCAAGGTATTTATCAAAGCACCAATTGTGCATTTCAAATAGATTAAATTCTACCATAGCGTCAGAAATCTTGTAATCCATATTAGTTAATGGAAGGTTTTCTACAGTAGGTACTAGTGGCTGAAGTGGATTTATAGACTCAGTGGTTTTAGTAGTAAGTGCAGGAGTAGATTTGATGGCTTTTGATGCTTCATATTTGGGAGGGTTGGATCCGCCAGGTTTAATAGGCTTAGAACCCCCAACTTTGGCTGTCATCTGTTTCTTAGTCATTTTTGAATAACTAATGCAAGGTTAAACTTTTTGCAAGAGTTGTTTTCTTTAGACAGAGGATAAATTTAGCAATTTATAGGCAAAATATATTCTTGGTGGGTTCTTATTGCTCAATTAGGTATCTGGGATATGCAATGCTAGTTTAAGATAGAAAACAAGGGTTTTCTGAATATTTTGGACTATCAAAAGGTGTTTTCAGGATATATTTGGGCTTCAACCTCCTCCCTGTTCTTAGAATTTGATTTTAAGTGAACACAACTAAGGAAATCGGCTTCAGAAGCGGCTTTTTTGAACACAGAAATTTCTCGGGAAAATTTACGAGGGTTTGGCCTGTTTTAGGCATTTTTGGGCAATTTCCATAGTAAATTTTTATATTTGAAAGCTTGTTTTACTTAAAGACTATTCAAAATTGACTGTGCAAGGTTTTAAACTGTCGAAAAAATACCTTTAATTTGCAGGTATTTGAATGCTTGAAAGGGTTTCTGAAATTTTGAGGCTAAATGAAGGTCAGGTCTAGCTTACTGGTGCATCAAGTTGTTTAGTCGGTCTTCACAAGGGAAATTTGTGGTCAAATCTGGTTTTCAAATCGAATTTGATAAATAGGGGCTTGAACATAATCGAGAGGTTTTAATACAGTCAAGCACAACTTATTTTTCAATTCGGAATATGAAACTATACATTAAAAAAGGTATAACAAAGGTTTAAAACTTTGATATTCAATACTCGTAAATGCATTAATTTTAGGTCCCATCAAATAGCGGGCGACAATTTTGTTTTTGAAATGTGAAAACCATCGGTGGTTTTCACGTTCGATAATGGTGGTAAGTTGTTTTGCTCCAAATGAATGCGATCAAATGGTGTTTTTCCACGTCGCAGGAGGCGGAAATGTCAAAACCATCCACTTCGCATCCATTTGGGTTTTGAGTGATCGATAGGTTTATGAGCGCGAAAAGGATCTCACACCATCAGATCATCGGGAAGGAAGCGAAAGGTGGGGATTTGATGGGAAGTTGCAGTTAAATGGATGTGGGATTAGGGTTTAAATGATATGCGTTGGGGGATAAAAACCTTTGTATAATTCATTTTTAAATCAAAGTTTTTATATGAAAAAGGGTAATGTTACATAAGCAGAACTTATATATGCAGGTCAGGATGTTAAAACCTTGGGTTAATTTTATATAAAACGTGAGGTTTTATATAATGGGAAAACAATAAAAGGTTTAAATTTATGTGGGGAGGGATGGTGAGTGTATTTACAAAGGCGCGGTGCATTCCAATACTTAGGATATAATGTAATGGATAGTGTAATGCTTTTGCGTGTTTAAAATACATAGGATATGTGTAAAAAGCCTTTTTGCAATATTTTATTTTATTATATAGTTTTAGACTTTTTGAAAGGTCTATAACCATAGGGGGTGGGGTATTAGATTAATGTTAGTTTTAGACCAAAGGGGGTATAACCTGGGAATTTAATTCAGCATGTGCATATTAACTTTGGTCTAAAAAGTGTATAATAGTGGGCTTTAGAGGGATATTTACATAAATGGAATTATATAGGTAGGATAAGGTAATTTTAGGGATTTAATAACATAAGTTAGAAATTAATATGACAAGGGGAAAGGAATACACAAAAATACACTTATATGACTATGTAAAGTGAAAATTTTAAAGCAAAGCTTATTATTTCATAAATTCACCACTTTTACTCAAGATAGAGTGTTTTCTAAGGGTTTGTATGCTTTATGAATGAAAGGAGTTAATTAAATGGGCTTTTATGTATCATTGAGTAAAAAGGAGTTTTTAATTACGAAAATGAATTAAATGTATGAATGATGAATGAATATTGATGAAGGGGAGTTTATCATAAGAATTCAACATTTTCCATTATCGAGTCATTGAGCATTGGGTCCCGTCCCAACATAAGTCAGAGAAATGCTCTGAGCCTCTTTGATTGGAAGTGTAGAATATTGAAGACTTACAAGGGAAGGGAAATTAGTGATTTTCTACCTAGTGATGAATATCACATGATTTTTCCCACTTCTTTCTACCTAACCAACATTACTCTAAAATTTTTTCTTCTTTTTGCAGGTGCATTTAAGCTTGCTACATTGAAACATTTTATTATTTTGAAAGCATTAAAACTATCTAATTCTACCTTATTTCATCTGAGGGCTTAGATTAAACTAATGATCTTCCAATCATTCTCTACATATCTACTGATTAGTCAGGATTAAATTGTCTCACTAATCTTTATTCACTATCTAAAACATGGAAATTGAAAACATGACAAGTCAAGTTTAAACAGTTTAACTCATCATGGATTATGGCATTTATTGACACTCTGCCATAATCATTTGAAAAAATTAAAAAGTAGTGGCATTTGAACTTTCACACTTTCATGATTTATTTTCATCTTTTTTCTTTTGGGCTCTATGTATTTTTTAAGTCCTTTGATCTTTCTTTTAGGACTTTAACCCTGTTTTTGATTTTTTTGTTTTTTTATTTTTTTACAAAATATGGGAAAATCAACTTGCAGAAAGGAAGGTATGTACATATTTTACAAGAATATCATAAGTCAATTCCAAATTATGAATCCTATATTTATAGGACCCTAACAACACACATGCACCAACAACTCATAAATGTTGATCATAAAATTGAAGCGCGAACATGAGTCTGTGTAGGCTCAAACAAATCAACAAACAACAATTGCTCAGTGCACAGAATTAGAAAGTCACATTGATCGTCTTTGTGGTGACCTCCTAGAGGTTTCCATCCTTGCCTCTATTGCGCCTCAGGACAAGATGTGGCTGCCTTGAAGGCCTCTCGCTCTGAATTCCAAGCAGTAAAGGAAGATTGGAATAGTATATCATGAAGTTATAGATCCAGGTGGATATCAGTGGCCACCCACCTATTCCATTTGGACCCGCACCATCAATTCTTGCTGCTTTTCACTTTCAGCACAACTTACTATTTTTAGCAGGTTTTTGGGTCTCGCACTCCCGGAACCGTTTTGGGGCATTAATGATCTAGGTGGATATTGGTGGCCACCCACCTATTCCATTTGAACCCCCATCCTCAGCTCTTTCAGTTTTTAAGTGTCATCACAACTTACTATTTTTAGTAGTTTTTTGGGTCCTGAATTTTCGGAGCTATTTTAAGGCCCTAAATGATGATTTTTTGGGAAAACTGGGAGCAAAATGGGTCCATGGATTGATGTTTCTCACAGCGAAATTTTTAGCCCTCGCAGAGATCTTTCTAACAAGATATTGAGCACATCAAACGGAAATCAAATGCCAAATATATGTCCCCGGGAAGTTGAAACACCAATTTACCCAAACGAGACCCATAGTTTTGGCGCTTCATTTCCTAGGGTTAGGTTTTTGGATGTTTCAAGTTTTCCATTGTTTCTCAATAATAAATAGGCCCTCGAGGCTCATTGTAACACATTTCAGAGGTTTGTAGCTGCAACATCTCTTCCCAGAGATACACTACCAACACCCTAGCTAGTTTATTTCCATTATATCTTTAAGCATATTTTGGTCATTTGATTTTAATAAAATGAAGAGTTGTTTCTGCTGCATCTCTGTGTTTATGTATATTTTTGTATTTTATTGTGTTCCTAGATAATCTAGACCCGATGTATAAGAGGGTCGATATTTCTTTCTTTTGATGTCCCTACGCGGTCATGATAGAAGGAACAGGGCTTGATGCGGTTGAACGATTGCAAGATTAGCCTTCCAAACCCTGACGACCTCACATGGAGAAGAAAAAGAAAGATGAGGTAAGATATCCTATCAAAATATTACTCAAGGAGGCCCTCGAGAAATAAAAGAATGCGATGATGATAACATTGCTTAGATCCTTCAATGACTACCCACCTATGGCACATCTACATCCAAAAGCAACTGGAGGTGCCACTCCCATCAAGGTATAGAGTAAATTGTCATTTGCAGTGATGACAGGATAGATGCGGGGCGTCATAGATAGATCATTGAATTTCTTTGGAAGGGTATTTCTTGGTCCATTATTTCTCTAAGCGAAAAAATTATTTTTGCACTCCTTAAGGCCTCCCCATGTCAAAGGCGGTGGGGAAACCTACTATAAGAAAGTTGAAGAGGGAACCCTCTCTGTTCTCAGCCACACCCACATAAAATTCATTCCTAGATGGCATCAAGGAACAATATTACCCCATGGGGAGCTATGAGGAAAAATACATCCAATTGACAACGCTGCGGACGTAAAGGGATCAAGATGTGCACGAACTGACAAATTTAGTCCATACCTTGCACACAAAGTTGGGCATTAAATATTCATAGAGACATTTGCTGCTCAAGTACCACGGCTATTTGCACAAACACATTCAAGAGGAAATAGAGTTCCTCGACATTACATCGTTCGGCACGGAATATTGCTATGCTACTAAGATCGAGTAGAAATTTAAGCAGAAGAAGCAAGAATTTGGATCTGCAAACCTGAAATTAGGGAAAGGTGACCCTGAATAGAAGAACAAGGGACAATGCCAAAGGGATGCGACACAAAAAAACACCATAAATCCAAAGAAGGACACACAGAAGTGGTGTGAATTTCATAACAACCGCACTCATAGCACAAACGATTGTTGGGCCAAACAGTCATTGGTGGCCGAACTAAAGGCATCAAAATCCAATTTGTTTTCTCATTCTGAGTCAGAACCAGACAAAGGCAATGACAAAGGGACGCAGATAATTGATACGAATCCCAGTGTCATTGTTACCACCACCAAGATACAGAGGGAGGATATCGAGGATCCAAAGGAGGGGGAGCACCTCTTGCATTTGTAGATGTGGGTGAAGGATTGTCCACTGCAATTCCTTATCGATAGAGGAAGCAAAAATAACCTCATTTCAATAGAGGTCATGAAGCAGCTCGGCCTACTGACCATAGCACACCCTCAACCATATACCATAGGGTGGCTTTACCAAGGGAGATATCTCTGCATCCGCCAATAGTTCTTCCTTCTGTACAGTATCAAGCGATTCACGAATGAGGTATTGTGTGATTTTTCTGTAATATTCCCACTTAGCCCAAGCTAATAGGAATATTCTATTTTTCCTTGTTTTATTTTTCATTTCATATTGATGAATAAAATTTAAAGGAGGACATCTAAAACTCCTGAAAACATTGAATAAATCAATTCCTATGTAAACAGAGACATATCTGGGCCATGTAAATAAAATCTTGCAGGTGTGAATGGGTTTGAGTCATGATATTGGGTCAACCTCAACCAAATCAACAGCACAGTCTAGGTGCAATGAACCTCATGGATACACAGTGCGGTTTTAGATGGAGACTCCACATGTGAAAAGAACTAACTCATTGAGGTGGTTTAGGGTTTGACAATGATTTCATATTATAAAATAAGCAGGAGGACAGTAGGAAAAGGTTGTTGATGATATTATTTTCTGAAGGTATTGTTTGTTTAGACACTCCTCTTTGGGTTTTCCTGTTTAGGATTCCCACCTCCTTCATTGAGCAGCTCTTGGAGGAGCCTTGTTTGTCTAGTCCACTAGCTGGCATTTGGCCAAGCCACATCTTGCATCTACAGTGCAGTCATGTTTAGGATTGGGTTTTCCATGTGAGCTGGAGCAAGTGGACAATATATCTTTTCAGATCTATGCAGTTCTAGCACTCCTTCTCACTGGGAAAGTCATCTATCCCTTTGATAAGTCAATTCTATACCATTTGAGCTTTAGATCCACATATTGAAAGTAGGCCAAAGCATTCTCAAAGCCTATAGTGTAGCCCCTCTTCCATGACTGTGTTATTTGCAAGAGTAGAGTTGCAGGGAGACTTGGCATCATTTTAAATGAGAGATCTCTAGTGATTGGATCCTTCCTTTCACTGTGGTGATCCGTGGATTGGCAAACCAATTCATCTTAGTTCAGATCTGATCTGCTGCATATGTTAGTATTTGGAATTTTCTGAATACTCCTGCAGATCTATGACTTAGATCTCATATCCACTCATTGTTGTTCATGTTTTGCTGAGATCCCCAAGGGGAGTGTATAAAGGAGCTTATCTTGTATACAGTTCTGAAATAGGTCTATCATTTTTTGTACAGATCTAATCTGGATCTGAGTTGTAATCTACTGCATGCTTCAACAATGAAAATAACGCTGCCAAGCTTATTCTACCATTTCATCTTGTTGTAGCAGCTCAAATTGAAGCTTTTGTCTTGTATATTCCTTATATTTCTGTTATACACTATATAAGCTGCATTATATATCTATCTTGCTATTGTATAGCTGAAAGATGGACCTCAATTTTGGTCTCATGCTTCTAAATTGATAAACTGTGTTATTTATGAAGCAGTCCTTTGCATATAGCTACAACCCCTCTCTTTGGGTGTTTTTCAGCTAGACTAGGTTGTGGGAGATTTGTTTACCACACCTATTTTGATTTGTTTCTGATTTCCTTTTGGATATAGCCCCTATATATACTGATCTAAGGGATCCAATGGTTGAAAACTGATTTCTATGCACAGATTTCCCAGAAGTGCATTATTTCAGAAAGCACTGTTGTGCATTCCTATTTTGGATATTACAGTGGTATCAGAGCATCTTTATTGGAACATATTGTGCATTCCTTAAGCCAATATATCTTCAGAAGATGGAGAGCCTCTCATTGATAGAGAGAAAATTTATCATAGAAGAAGAAAGAAGAAAAATTATTACACCAAAGACAAAACAAGAAAGGTTGAAACCCCTTTGTATGGAAGAATAAAAGTAGTAGAGTTCTCTAACATTATTTCTCAAGCTTTGCATGAGATGAAGGAAGAATTTAGGGGAGTGAGGAATGAAAGACCAACATATCTCTTGAATATATTTTCACAGGAAGGAATCCCCACTACTTCATTTGATGTGTGTGAGAATTCAGCCACACAATATGATCTACAACGTTCTAGCATGCCTGCATTTCTTGCAATAGGAGAAGAATATGGAAAGACACCAGAGGAGGAGAATCTTGGTGACTACCTCTGAGAATATGAATTTTAGTCTAAGAGATTCAAAGAGTACCTAGGCTTCCGAGAGTTTTGTCAACTCAAAGAAGAAAGAATATCCATGGAGATAACTCCATTTCAGAACATTGTTGGAAGGGTTAAAGAAATGCTACATGATTTTCCAAGGGCAAAGGCCTTACTTCAGCAAGATCATTCTTCTCAAAAATAATACATGAGTGTCCTTTCCTCAAGCAGAGGTCAAGAAAAAGGATCCCTTATTGATAGGGCATACTCCATTGATGAGAAGAAGAGAGAAGTAGACCCGAGAGGTTCCCTCGGCGCTGTGACAACAAGAGGAAATATATTTTTAATGAGAGATGGAGTTGAAGCTATTGATTCCAGTAAGGAGGCCCTTGTACCTCTGCAAGGAGGCCCCAAGGATCCTATACATGGAGAGGATGAGCAGCATGTGTCTATGATGATAGACAAAATTACAAGATAATGGAGGAAATGTGTTCCAACACTGCATCCAAATTTTGGAACACACACTATGATGGATCAGTCCTTTGTGATCAATACTCTTGACACCAAGGAGATGATGGGTGCTCATGAGTTAACTACATCTAGAGGAAGCACCTTAGACTGTGAGATCTTGCAGAAGGTGGGTGATGAAGAAGAAGATGGAGGATTTGCTCCAACTTCTCCCTACCATGATACTTCCACATAACAATTAGAGATGGATTTGCGCAATGGTAGTCATATTATATTCCCATCTATTTTTCACATGGGAATGAGCCATGAGACATCTTTATCTTGTGCTATACCCCCTGGGAGACCACCTGATTCAGATTTGATGGAAGATGTTCCATGCATTAATGCTCCTTCCATAGATCCAAGAAGGAAGGGAGCATTAGGAGACCATGCTTCAGTGTTGAGATTATGGGAAAGATACAAAGAGAGGGAAAACATTTTCCCCTTGACATCGCTGTCCATTCTCTCATCTCATACTGCACTGAGGAAATATGCTACAAGAATGAAGGTTGACACTACAAAGAAGCAAGAGAGGAATAGCAACCTTCGATCTTGTACCTTTGGCATGGGAGATTTCGAAGTGGAGAAAATTGGGATGCATGGCCTTCCAACATACACCTTGGACACGGAGGATGTCAAGGAGAAGAGCAAGAACATGGCAGCCACTTCAGTTGACACATTATTAGCACTGTTATTTTTGGGCAAACTAGATCCATATTGGAAGTCCCAATTTTTGGTGGAATATTCAAAGGATCTTCATACATGCATGATTCTTCATGAATTGATACATGAGGAGGGTTATTGAATCCAAGATGGCGTTATCTATGATCATGGTAGGATCTTCTTTTCTACAGCCTCCAAGCTCAAGGAGAAGTTACTGCAATGGGCCTATGAGGAGTTCTGTTTCAGCCACGAATATTCTATGAAGCTCAACAACACCATCTTGAGGAGCTACTATTGGGTGGGATTTGAAGGAGAACTATATCAGCATTGTCAAATATGGATGTAATTTGTGGAGATGGGGAAGCAACATAACTCTTTTGGAGAGTTAATTCAGCCTTATCTTTCCCCTCTTAAGGGAGAAGATAGATCTATGCACTACTCCAATTTTATGAGGAGGACTATTGGTGAAGAATATACTCATGTAAAACAAGTCTATTTTTGTGATTGTATGCATTCTTTCACCATGTTTATGTGGGCCATGACTCCAAGAAGGAGTTTTGTATCTTATCAATCTCATGGAAAATATTGGGCCACAACAATTGCTTCACTTGGCCACTCCCTTTGTGGAAAAAGGGAGACCTTGTTTCATGATGGGTGCTTTCCTAAGGCACCAAAAATATCTCATATATTCAGCTATAGTGAGATGGCATGGGCTGCAAGTAAGTGGCGGGAAAACCACTTACCACATCTTAGGATGATGTAGGCAGAAGATGCATTACACTGGTTCCACATGTGGGACTATGACCCACCCCCATATGTGCACCTTCCTGTTTGTTTGTACATTATTTTTCTCCCATACATTGATGACATGCTTTTACTTTTTATGGGAATCTATGGAGGGAGGATGGGAGGTATGCATGTGTCTAATGGGCTGGAAATTCTCCATGTGTCTTATGTTATATATTTTGGAGGGAACATTAGGCAAACCATGAGTGTTTCACATGAGATGTTGTTTCTTTGTGGGATGGATTTTTCACCTCTCATATTGAATTTGGAGAAACAATTCATGGAGGTTTGGATTGGTGAGCATCTAGTTTATGATGGGAGCTTGATCTTTGATGATATCACCAATGGAGGAGAAGTTTCACAACACTCACCTTCTCAGTTGCTTAAGGATAAGCAACATATTGGAGGGGAGCACTCTAATATTCCCACTTAGCCCAAGCTAATGGGAATATTCCATTTTTCCTTGTTTTATTTCGCATTTCATATTGATGAATAAAATGTGAAGGAGGACATGAAAAACTCCTGAAAACAATGAATAAATTAATGCCTATGCAAGCAGAGAAATATCTGGGCCATTTAAATAAACTCTTGCAGGTGTGAATGGGTTTGAATCAAGAGATTGGGTCAACCTTGACCAAATCAACATCACAGTCTAGGTGCAATGAACCTCATGGATACACATCGCAGTTTTAGATGGAGGCTCCACATGTGAAAGGAGCTAACTCATTGAGGTGGTTTAGGGTTTGAAAAAGCTTTCATATTATAAAATAAGGAGGAGGACAACAAGAAAAGGTTGTTGATGATATTACTTTCTTAAGGTATTGTCTATTTAGACACTCCTCTTTGGGTTTTCCTGTTTAGGATTCCCACCTCCTTCCTTGAGCAGCTCTTGGAGGAGCCTTGTTTGTCTAGTCCACTATCTAGCATTTGGGCAAGCCACATCTTGTATCTACAACATAGTCCTATTTAGGATTGGATTTTCCATGTGAGCTGCAACAAGTGGAGAATAGATCTTTTTAGATCTATGTAGTTATAGCACTCCTTCTCACTGGGATAGTCATTTATCCCTTTGATAAGTCAGTTCTAGACCCTTTGAGAATCAGATCCACATATTGGTAGTATGCCAAGGCATTCCTAGAGCCTACAACGTAGTCCCTCTTCCATGAATGCGTTATTTGCAAGAGCAGAGTTGCAGGGAGACTTGGCATCATTTTCGAGGAGAGATATCTAGTGATTGGATCCTTCCTTTCACTGTGGTGATCCATGAATTGGCCAACCAATCCATGTTAGTTAAGATATGATATGTTTCATATGTTATTATTCATAATTTTTTGAATACTCCTATTGATCTGTGACTTAGATCTCAGATCTACTCACTGTTGTTCAAGTTTTTCTGAGATCCCCAAGGGGAGTGTATAAAGGAGGCTATCTTGTATACAGATCTAAAATAGATCTATCATTTTGTGTACATATATGCTCTAGATACGAGTTGTAATATACCGCATGATTCAATAATGAAAATAATGCTATCAAGCTTATTCTTCCATTTGATCTTGTTGTAGCAGCTCAAACTGAAGCTTTTGTCTTGTATATTCCTTCTATTTATGTTATACACTGTATAAGCTGCATTATAGATCTATCTTGATATTTTATAGCTGAAAGATGGACCTCCATGTTGGTCTAATGCTTCTAAATTGATAAACTGCGTTATTTCTGAAGCATTCCTTTGCATATAGCTGCAGCCCCCCTCTTTGGGTGTTTTTCAGCTAGACTAGGTGGTGGGAGATCTGTTTACCACACCTAGTTTGATTTTTTTTCTTTCCTTTTGGATCTAACCCCAATATCTACTAATATAAGGGAAGGGCACAATGACCGAATATTTTCAAATCATGCATACAACCATGCATCTACGACATCTGCATAATCAATAGCCTCAATGTCTGTCAAATTTCAACCATTTATATGCGAATGTCGAATATCTTGTTCAAAATCACTCACCACCTTAGATTCCACACATTAATTAAATGCCATCATATGTAGAATTATATCAATTCCAATATTTACTTCTCTTCGAGGCAATTTCATACTCTTTCTAAACGCTTCATCTTAACAATCATTTCATTATGATTGTAAGATCACACAACCACTCTTACAAATTGAAGCTAATAACCTTTGGTTCATCTCTTTATGGTTTATGAAAACCATATTCTCATCACACAAGGTTCTTCACATTTCAAATTAAAACTCATCCAGAAACTTATCAAACATAGGATGTAAAACCCTCATCCATAACCAAACATTCGGATGCTCCCTTAAACAATCCCAATAACTCATTCATATATGACTTGAACCCAATGAAACAATGCGCCCATGTTTTAATATTCCATTTGACATTATATTAATCCACCCAACCTGGTACAACAATATCACTATTTCCATAATATTCGACCTGCACAAGACTATGTATTTTCGACCCTTTCATTTTAGTGGAACCAATATCAATCATGTATATAAATGCGCTCTTTCTCATTCAACTTACCAAGCGGGTTAATGCCTCCTGCATGCTTGTTTGTAATGGCAGTTTGTATACACATTCAGGTTTTTAATCGATAACAACAATTGCTCACATACTAAACTTACCACACATGACTTGCCCGTGCAAATCGACTTTCCTGGACGCATTCTGCCTCATCACTTATCAGCGTATTCACTGGGGTATATCACACAGTAGCGCCTTTTGCCTTTGGCTGTATAATGCATTTGATTTAATAATCAAATTTGTTTTAAAATAAACAATGTCTGGATCAGCGTTTTTACTCCACGCCTTTCTGCACCATCGATTCAGATCAACATAAAACTTCTACAGAATAAATGAATTCAGAACCGGATTTTGTTTCCACTGTGCACATTGCCACTGAGTTAAATTCAAACCTGCGCTTTTAACATATATTAAAATCACCACAGAATTGATTATTTTGAATGTCAAACATAAATCCGTTTCATTGATTTTACTTTAAAAACAGGCCGAAGCACAGCTTTGTATTGCTGATCACAATATCAACTTATACAATCGATACAACCCCACACCACCGGCGCGGTTAATGACTATATATTACACTTTCATGCAGAATCGATACAAATTCAAATATATCGATTTCCTTTCTCTTGTATACAGCTTCAATCATGTCGACTTTTATAATTGAACCACAAACCAATGCATTTACAGTATTGATTCACAAAACATTCATACCCAATTCAGCGTAATTGACATTGATTATTCAAATCTGCGCCAAAGCAATGCTACAACTCTTCAACCCATTACAACTGAATGCCAGTATTAACAACATCAGACTTATGTGCAGAGTTTTGTCACAAATCTTATTCAACGTTTTCCTACCAAACTCAGACATGGTAATGCCATATATATAATTGAAAGTTCACATTCATTCACTCAGATTCATAAAATCGATCTATACATATAACTTTGGAAAACACTTTCATATAACCACACCGAAATCACTTACATAATTTTGTCTTGGCCAGATATTCAAGATCGATGGCCCTTTACAAACTGCCCGAAGGCTTGCAAGTATAAACCTTCTTTCTACTCACACCCTCACTCTCTCTTCAACCATTCAAGTGTCCTTCTTCTCTCAAAAGCCACTCATATTTATACATAGATAATGCATTTAATTCACTCAAAATATCTCTCCACCTAATCCTCAACTAATGTATATTTTAGGTGTGGACTCAACAAAGTCCCATAGATAGAATTCCTAATCCCAAATTTTTCTCCTAATCTATTTCTGTCATATCCTTTTAATTAATAAAAGAATATTTACAAAATCCTCACTTCTCCAAATTATCTCCTATTTTATCAAAAATAACAAATTAATTAATAAAATATTAAAATTGTCACACCCCCCTTTTATCACATATTTACAAATGAAAAATGGCCTTGATGCTCCTGCATTAGACTCTGAACGTTAAAATTAATCATGATCGCCTGATCATGTGTTCGGATCTGTGTATGCCTGGATCCCATATCTTGTGCTGCAACTTTCCACTTGTCGCTGCTTCTTTCTGATTTTCTTCTCCAGGTCTCCACACTTTATGTTTCATCGCCCCACTGACTATGCTTTCACAATCTTTTGTTGTCTTTCTTCTGCTGCTTCTCCTCTGTTTTACTACTGCTGGCCTCTTCCGGGATACTTTCATTATCATCCGCCTCATCAGTTCAATTTCTCTATCTAACAGATTTTCTCCAGCGTCTGCAATAAAACCTGTACTCACAAAACAATTGTTAGAAAAAACATAAGGCTCCAGTGCCCCATAGATATTACTGCTGTCAGTGTTGCCTCAACTGCCTCTATAAATGTCGCCGCCTCCCAAACTTCCTGTCCCTCTGCAACATTCTTTTTCTCATCACCTGCAATTTCATCTGCAACTTCTTTCTCTGGTTCAAATGTCTCCAACAAAAATTTTAGCATTTCATCGACATGCTGCAAATTAACACCAGCATAACCGCCATCTTTCCCTTAGACAATCTTTAGTAATTTTCCATCATCATTTTGATTGATTTTGGCAATCAAATCAAGCTTTTCCAATACTGTAGCCTCATCCTCTATTACTGTAGCAGCTCCAAAATTTTGTCCACCAATCTTCTCTTGGCTATACAGACAAGTCAACTCTCTCTTTTCACCCATGGTAACAAGCCTCTGCTTATGAGACATGATTGTCTCATCTTCTTCCTGCAACAGTTATTCTTCCAAAACAATTCCAAGTGATGGACTGTCCTCTGTATCACCTATAAACACAATCAAATTGTCAGCTTCAAAATCAAAAGACCCAACGGTCTCACTTGTTGATTCAGTCATCCGTAGCTCCAAGTCTTCTTCGGGACTCATAAAATATTCACTGGCTTTCTCCTCAGTTTCCTCTGGCAACACTCCACTATGCTGCTCTGAGTTCCTTCCTGACTCCTCTGTCAGCACATCAGTATGCTAATTTGCATTCATCAAGAGACTGTAAGCTAGTCTCGCCTTCTTACCATCCTCTGCTCCAAAACTGTCATTCATGGAAACTTCCCTGCCTTGCTTCTTCAGCAAATTAGCCTATGTGTAAGTTCTCTATCTCCAATTCTCTTCTCTGAAGATCTAGTTTCCTATACAATTCAACAATTTCATTAGCAGTAGAACTCGGAAACTTCACACAATTTTCCATACCTTCACCAGCTTTTAACCAATCATCAGCTCGTCCTTCTCTATCTGCACCAATATTCTGATTAGACTTCTTTGTCTTCACTTCCTCCTGAGATCTTGCTATCTCAACATCGATCTGAACAGCCTTCAGATTCAACTCTTCTCTCTCCTGAACAAACTCTAAAGCTTTCTCATCTCCCTATATTGTACCTGCAAACATACACAACTCATTAGTTTTAAAACCACAAGACTTTTCAGTCTTGACTGCTTCCTTCACTTCTCTTTGAACAGATCTGCGTGTGGAATCTTCAAATTCAATCTCTGGCTCAAGGAATCTAAGTTCCTTCTTCAATAAGGCAATCACACTTTGCCTCAACTTCATCTGCAATGGTTGCCAAATCACTCTCTTTCCCTTCAGTGGAAAGATCCATCCTCTATTCTGATTTTCCTGCTCTTGCAGCCATTTTTCTAGTACCTGCAATTGTACCTTCATTACTGCAATTTCTCTTTCTCGGACTTCATCAGTCATCTCACCTCTGTGGCATTCCTCTGAACCTCTTCTCTGATCCTCCATGATCATTTTATCTATGAGTTTCACACTCACCATGAGTTGCACTAGCCTCTACGACAACAATCTCTTCTGCTGCCACTTACCTCACCAAGCTCTCCCCACTCAGTCTTTTGGTAAGTACTTGGTTCACTGCCTCTGGAACCTCTTGAGCATTCTCTTCTACTCTCTCTAGGCTATCACCTTCTTCTTTAGGACACTGCAATTGTCCTCCCTATCCAGCCTTTAGCTGAATGTCAGGTTCACTTCCATCATCTTCTCTGCAACCATAAACTTCAATCATAAATTTCAAATCAGAAAATCATCTCACCTTTAACATCTTGCATGATATTGTCCTCCCTTCATTTCTGCAATCATGTTCACTGCAATTGTGTAGCTTGCATATGATTAAAACATACATTCAAATAAAACACTTGAGTTTTCAGCTAGAAATTTCATATCATTGAGAAAACAAACATCTTCATGAGCATTCCAACTCGATACCACAAAATTGATGCGAGGCGGGGCACCTGGAAACGAAATATTTTAAATTCATGCATATAAACATGCATCTCAGCATCTGCCCAATCAATAACCTCAATGTCTGGCAAATTTCTACCATTTACATGCGGAAGCTAATCAAATATCTTGTTCAAAATCACTCACCATAGATTCCACACATTAATTAAGTGCCATCATATATGGAGTTATATCAATTCCAATATTTACTTCTCTTCAGGCAAATTCATACTTTTTCTAAAAGCTTCAATCTTAACAATCATTTCATTATGATTGTAAGATCACTAACCACTCTTACAAATTGAAGCTAATAACCTTTGGTTCATCTCTTTATAGTTTACCGTAACCATATTATCATCACACAAAGTTCTTCAGATTTCAAATTAAAACTCATCCAGAAACTTATCCAACATAGGATGTAAAACCCCTAAATCATAACCAAACATTCGAATGCTCCCTTAAACAATCCCAATAAACATCATTCATATATGACTTGAACCCAATGAAACAATGCGCCCATGTTTTAATATTCCATTTGAAATTATATCAATCCACCCAACCTGGCAGGCAGTATCACTATTTCCATAATATTCGACCTGCACAAGACTAAGTATTTTTGACCCTTTCATTGCTAGCAAACCAATATCAATTATGTATATAAATGCGCTCTTTCTCATTCAACTTGCCAAGCGGGTTAACGCCTCTTGCATGCTTGTTTGTAATGGTAGTTTGTATACACATTCAGGTTTTTAATCAATAACAACAATTGCTCACATATTAAACTTACCACACATGAATTGCCCATGCAAATCGACTTTCTGGATCGTGCAGCACTCATCAATTATCAGCGTATTCACTGGGGTATATCACACAGTAGCGCCTTTTTCCTTTAGCTGTATAATGCATTCGATTTAATAATCAAATTTGTTTTAAAATAAACACTGTCTAGATCAGTGTATTTACTCCACGCCTTTCCGCACCATCGATTTAGATCAACATAAAACTTTTACAGAATAAATGAATTCAGAACCGGATTTTGTTTCCGCTGCACACGTTTCCACTGAGTTGAATTCAAACCTGCGCTTTTAACATATATTAAAATCACCACCGAATTGATTATTTTGAATGTCAAACATAAATCCATTCAATTGATTTTACTTTAAAAACAGGCCGAAGCATAGTTTTGTATTGCTGATCACAATATCGACTTATACAATCGATGCAACTCCACACCACCAGCGCGGTCAACGATTATATATTACACTTTCATGCATAATCGATATAAATTCAAATATATTGATTTCCTTTTCTCCTGTATACAGCTTCAATCGTGTCGAATTTTATAATTGAACTGCATACCAATGCATTAACAGTATCGATTCACAGAACATTCATACACAATTCAGCGCAATTGACAGACAATCAGTTTTGTATTGGTTTTTTTTAACACAATTGACATTGATTATTCAAATCTGCGCCAAAGCAATGCTATAGCTCTTCAACCCATTACAACTTAATGCCAGTATTAACAACATCAAACTTATGTGTAGAGTTTTGTTACAAAGCTTATTCAATGTTTTCCTACCAAACTCAGACATGGTAATGCCATATATATAATTGAAGGTTCGCATTCATTCACTCAGATTCATAAAATCGATCTATACATATAACTTTGGAAAACACTTTCATATAAACACACCGAAATCACTTACAGACTTTTTTCTTGGCTAGATATTCGAGATCGATGGCCCTTTACAAACTGCCCGAAGGCTTGCAAGTAGAAAAATGCTTCCTACTCACACCCTCACTCTCTCTTCAACCATTCAAGTGCCATTCTCCTCTTAAAAACCACTCATATTTATACATAGATAATGCATTTAATTCACTCAAAATATCTCTCCACCTAATCCTCAACTAATCTATATTTTAGGTGTGGACTCAACAAAGTCCCATACATAGAATTCCTAATCCCAAATTTTTCTCCTAATCTATTTCTCTCATATCCTTTTAATTAATAAAAGAATATTTACAAAATCCTCACTTATATCATTTATCTCCTATTTTATTAAAAATAACAAATTAATTAATAAAATAATAAAAATGTCACACCCCCCTTTTATCACATATTTACAAATGAAAAAATGGCCTTGATGCTCCTACATCGAGG
>JAXQQM020065533.1:0-64470 GCA_034641835.2 Pinus albicaulis
TGGAAGTATAATACCACAGCTTGGGTTAAAATTAAGTGCCAAAAGTAAGATTTATTACACCAAACATAGTTTGACAACAAGATAAGTGCCCAATTTCTCTTATAAATTTGTACCTAACTTGAAATAGAATCACGTAAAGCATAAAAAAAATGCCAAAATAACCCCTTACCTAGCAGCCCCAACAAATGATAGCAGTTCTCCATAAGTTGTTTCCCGGATATCATCACTTGATAAGCTTGCACAATCAAGAAGATATATATCCTCATACTTTCTCAAGTTTCAATACTATTAACATCCCACCTGTTAAATTCCTTCAATCCATTCCATTACTTGTTTCTAAAATGAATACTGGCAGTCTACATCTCAATTAAATAAATCAACTACCACATATCGTGGCATTACTTGACTTATTTTGCAAGCTATACCGACTAATATGAAACAAGACATGAAGGGAACATGCAAAAAATCTTTAGACTACATGATTTAAAAGTTGGAAACTCTAATACAAGATATGTGATATCATTGAACTGGCACCTCAAGACACATTCTGCTATTGAACCTTCATCTTCATCTTCATCTTCAAAATAATCAATCTCCTCTTACCCAAAAAATTGTTGTGAAGGAGTAGATTATAGAGGATAATGAGTTTTTGAGAGGTTTGTATACTTTGTTGGTAAACTAACATGAGTTTTTGGGAGGCTTTTAGACTTTCTTGGCGTATTGACTGCAAGTAGAGGTGGTATATCCTGGGGTGTTGGTCTAGATAGCTTGGGATTTGAGACCATAAGGTAATTTTCCCCTAACTTAGAACCAGTTTGTATGTGCCAACCATAAAGGTGTTTATGCCAGCATAACCCCTCAGAAAATACTACTGCTCTCTATATCTTTTTACCAAGATAGTAGAGTTAACTAAGTACTTAATTTAATATTATACAACATGAAAATTATAAAAATATATAATTCTCATTTATCCAAATTCACTTTGTGTTTCTATTAAAAAAAAAGTCACCACTAAAATTTCAAATGTATCAAAAAAGAGTAAGGATGGGGGACCATCATTGGAAACCATGAAAATCACTCTTACATTTTGGAAAACAAAATTGTTGGCTTCCTCAAAAGGATTTCGTTGTGCAATGGCTTTAGAATAAAATTGCTATAACCTGTAGGAAATAAAATCCCTAACCATTGCCAGACCAATATGCAACATATTAGATGTTTTTATTTTTGGAAAATTTCAGGTTATCAAAATGAGAATTGAGGTACATGATGTATTTTCATTCTCTCGATAATCCAAGACGGATTGGTACATGAGAGATATTCCTTGGTGGATTTGCACAGTTGATAAAGCTTTCTCAGTGTATGCTTATGTTAGGTCCCTATAATACTAGTGTATCCTCTTATTGTTATTGTTAGTGTACCCCCCTTATTTTTATTTGTGTGCCGATGTAGTCCCCATATTGTTATTATTGGGCCCCATAGAAGCCCACTATTATTATTATTGTGCCTTTACACTGTTATTCTTATGTCGACTAGGATTATATTGTGACCCATTGGACTCCTATATATAGAAAGGAGGCTTTGTCATTTGTATCATCCAATAATTGTTCGTTTATGTAATGTAAAGTAGGTTTCCTCCTCGAAGAGGTTTATCTATAAGTCGTTTATCTATCTTTTCTTCTATTTTGTAAGATGGTTTCATAACATTTGGTATCAAAGCTTTGGATTCTAGGGTTTCGCTGTGGAAAACATGCCATCGTGGAATTTTCGCTATAAGTTTTTTTTCTATGAAGTTTCAAAAGCTAAACAAAAAAACCCATTTTAACCGAAATCATGAGGAACGTCATGTAAATATTTTAGATCTTGGTTCACCATATTTTCGGAGATATGATCTATGGAATTTAGGGTTTTTTCAGGCTCTGGAATTTCATCTCAAACAGGGGACCGAGGGAAAATCATCATAACTTACATTTCAAGCATCAGATTGGACCTATGTAAAAATTGGTTGAAATTACATCGATTGTAGTTTCTTGTGTATTGATTTTAGAGCCAAATATCGAAACAGTGACACGTGGAATGCCGTACAAGTTAGCTCTACTTAACCCGCCCATAATTAGGTCATTATGGTAGATAGGGAATAACTTTGTCTTGAAGAATCCAAATTAGCTCTAACCTGTGGAATTGGAAAGAAGACTCAGAGGGATACTACAAGATCGAATTTCAGATATTGAATATCTGAAATTACAGAGATACATCAGTTTCAATATCGAGCTCCTCGAAAGCAAGAAAACAGTGTATATTTTTTTAAAAATTTCATAAGTCTTGTTTGAAAAACCAGTTTGAAGAGATTCCAAGGGCATATTAAAGCATGGATATCAGTATTTGGTTCTAAAATTCCCCCAAAAAATAATTCAACACCCATTAAGCCCTTAGAAGGCTCTAATATAACTCATGAAGAGGAATAAGTGCAACATGATATATCAAAATTACGAGACCAAGTGCAACAAATTTTGCTCTCACAAAGAGTAACAAAATATGAAATGGAAGCTAAGATGGATGGTTTGAAGAAAGACATGGATGGATTGAAGAAATGCATGGAAGCTAATATGTATGTTTTGAAGAATGGCATGGAATCTAAGATCGATGGTATAGAAGAAAAATTGAAAGGAAACATGGAAGACATGGAGAATGATCTAAAAGCAGACATGAAAGGTTTGAAGGAAGGTTTGACAAAGTTGCTACAAGAAATGATTCCTAATGGTGAAAAGGTAGAAGATGAAACTTATGATGAAAAAAAAAGAAATGTTAATCATGATTTTATAGACTCTAATTTTGGATTTAAGACCCACCATATTCCAAAAATCAATATGAGGAATTTTGATGACAAGGATCCGATAACATGGATACTACAGATGGAGCAAGTCCCAGTTCAAGAAATATTGCAAGAAATTGATGAGGAATGAAAAAAATATTGGAACCTTAAGAATTCACAGAAACAAGAATTTGACAGCTACAAAATCGATCAATTTCAGAGAACTCGTCAAGTGGAAGAACTTACCAGCTGAAGATTACACATGGGAGGATGAGAATTTTATACAGAAGCATCTAAAAATAATCAAGCGTTGAGGACAACACTTGTTTGAAGGAGAGCAACATGTTAGGTCCCTATAATACTAGTGTATCCCCTTATTTTTATTGTTAGTATATCCCCCTTATTGTTATTGTTGTGCCCATGTAGTCCCCATATTGTTATTATTGTGCCCCATAGAATCCCACTATTGTTATTGTTGTGCCATTAAATTGTTATTGTTATGTCAAATAGAATTATATTGTGACCCATTGGACTCCTATATATATAAAGGAGGGTTTTTCATTTGTATCATCTAAGAATTTTTCATTTATGTAATGTAAAGGGGGTTTCCCCCTCGAAGAGGCTAATGTCGTTTATCTATCTTTTCTTCTATTTTGTAAGTTGGTTTCATAATAGCTTGACCTCAAAATGGTTTTTGACTTAATAATTTCTCTTAGGAATAAAATTTCTCTTGGAAATTTGGTGCATTCCCTTCACTAGGGCCGCATGGAGATCCACTTGATTAGAAAGCGCCGATGGATGAGGAGAATTGTATGGCTTGGAGGAGGTCATCACAGATTTTTTGGCATGTGATAGCTTGGATTTTTGTTCGAAGGTTTGGAGATGGATCAAGGACCCCTAGGGCTTCAATATTATTTTTGCAAGGGAAGTTGACCCAATTTATTACATTTCTTACGAGGATCGATGGAGTCCATGGAGGCTTGTGATGGAGGGATGCATACTTTCCTTGGTAGCCACATCACCTTGGAGCCATTATTGTGCATAGCATCAACATGGAGAATCCCACTTATGTTGGACTAAAAATGCTCATTGTAGATTATTTGTAAGGACTAAGTCCAACATTGTATCGTTGGCCTCCCTTACCTCTCATATGGATACTATGTGGTGGAAAATATAGGTTCATTACAAGTTCAGTATCATGCAATATCCACTGACAAAGAATATTGGATTGGGATTATACGACTCTAATTTCCTTGTATAATACAAAGTATCATCATCAAGGAGATTCCATTGTATAAACACAACCATGGCTAAGATTGGCTAGCGCCACATGACCGAAAAACAATAGAAACACAACTGAAGAAGATATATTTGGCACCAAATCTAATGCATTCAAATCAAATCTACAAGGGTATAGTGTGTACAAAACATCTGATAAGAATAAGCTTATTCGTGACACTTGCAGGGTGCATCTGTTTATGTTTTTCATCATGGCTTTTTGGGTGTAGCTCTGTAGCAGAGCTGGATCCAAATTTAGAAAGGTTGGGACCTTCCTTGTCGAGAGGGATTGATTCATTCCCCTAGGACATATCCCTATTGCCAAAGTTGAAATATTCTTGAACATATTATTTATAAGTTTTTTGGTCATGACGAAGTTCTAGAAAGCCTGTAATAACATAACAAAGCCCATTAATGAGCTTAAATCACAAAACTAAAGAACTAATTGAATTTATCGCCATTCCCCACAAGTCATTAACATTGGCAGACAAATACAATAAATATAGTAATCTAACTCAAATATGGGGGAATCGAGCAAAAGTTTTTTGCAAGTGGTTGACTCAAACAAAAACTTTGAATTAAACCTCAAAAATACCCTGAATCATTCATTCAATTTCACGCTTATTACTAAAATGGAAATACCATGGCAATGGTTGCCTCTCGTATTCTATGGGAAAATATTATTTAATATGCAGAACAACCTTTGAAGTTTGTACTTGTAGGCTATTTTATCCCCCCATTGCTAAACCTTGCTTGAATTTAGTCCCACGCCATTATGAAGTTAAGTTGTTGGCCACTGGTGGCTTAAAAGAGTAGGATCTGCAAACCAAATTATCAAAGACAAAGAAACTCTAATTTTCCTCATGAGAACTCGGTTCACCTTCTATAAAAAAATTCACAGGGTAAAACCAAAGATCATAGAACTTCATTCTTCTGTCAACATATCGATCACACTTTCCCAATCACAACTTTAAATATATTTTTAGTTCTCCTAACCATATTTCCTCTCTAGAGATCATTTTGATCACACTTTACCAATCACAACTTTAAATATATTTTTAGTTCTCCTAAGCATATTTCCTCTCCAAAGGTGAACAAGCCAATGAACATTCCAAGACCTAAATTTGGGAAGGAGAAAGGACAGTTGGGCCCTGGGGTCAATCTCTCAGCATTCCTTCATTATTGTCCTAGACCAAAAGGATAGAAAAGTCTTCTCCTTAGGGCACAATATTCCTCTTACAAAGAATATACTTGTTTTCCTACCTCAATCAATGAATTTTGTGGACATATTTACATGTGTCTTTTGAAACTTACTCCAAAGATGCATGATTAGCATATGTGTCTCAGCCTAGACTAAGGCCTTTCCTTTGACATAGCATAGATGTCTCAACCTAGACTAAGGCCTTTCATTTGAAATTTTTATAAGACACAATCATCAGAGGGGCACAATCACAATACTAACCCAACCCTTCTCTTGTGGGTTTTTCCTACAGTAGATAGTTTCTCAATTTTCAACAACCTTGAAGCCTACCAAAAAGCAAATTAATATATTATGCTCCAAATTTTTAGCAACAAAATAACCAAATGTACAAATTAATACATGCCAACTTCAAGGTGAACCTATATTAGACCACCAGGATATAAATGGTCCTCTCAAGTTTACGAGAACATCAAACTTGACATAGATACGCTTGATTGGTTGAAGGATGAAGGATTAAGGGAAAATATTGTTTGTAGCTTTTGAACATGCTGGAAAATAAATTCAAATTATTGTCATAAAATGGTTAATTTTCATTTGACCTGCACATGGTTGCAAAGTCTTAGGCCATGTGCATGGTCAATGTTCATTTGAGTTTTATGTGGTTGCAGTATCCTAGGACATAGTAAGATTGGCTTCTATATTCATACATCACTAAAGGCCATGGAAATTCTCTTCGACAGTATAGGGGATAGGAGTTGGGGTACATTAAGGGATTTGCTTATTTTGATAGATAGTAGAAACAAAATTTACAGAGAAACACTCAAGATTGAGTATAACTATAAAAAAATTGAAACAAGAAATGAAGTACTATTCTAACTCTTTGCATCACATATCAATGTTGACCCTATATCTCAGAGAAATATGAAGACATCTGCTATAAAAAAACCATTTAGTCCTTCAACACTTTTATTTTTTGAAAAATTAATTCTTGGCATCAAAAAGTGGGAAAAGAAAAGTAATAAAAAGAAATGGAAAATCAAAATCCTCAATAAGATAAAATGGAAAAGGAAAACAAAAATTGTATTACAGATCAATGGCCATTTTCTGCAAAATTGAATGAAAATATGAAGGCCCGTGTGATAGCAATGTGAAAAGTGAGGTGCATTGCATTTTTTAGCTAGAGATGAAGTTTGGGTGACTCATCAACTCTTTGTATTTGTTCGTGTATATTCGTGTAATGATACATAGATTGAGCTCTCAGCTTCAAGATGCATATCAAACCCCAATTTATGTCATGAGAGAAAATTTTCAAGGCATATGGATGAAAACAACATGCTTGAAACATGAGTTAAGTTGCACTTCTTTAACCACACAAGAACAAAAAATATCATAAAACGTATGGAACGAAATGAGCAAGGACCTTTGGTTCCACCACCATTGGTGGCATGGCCAACTGTTGGTGAAACCAGCATTCTAATCTCTTTAGCATTATGATTAGTTTTCATTGTTCTTCCTAGGTTAGCATACTCGACTCTGCCTTGAGTGACATGGATCAAGCTTCTTTTAATCTTAGCCATTGATTAGAGATTAGATCATGAACGTTGATTTTTCAACGAGAAAATTATAAAGGAAAGGCTTGGGGTTAGTTGGAGAATACACACACAAAATCTAAGAGATCGAATTCTTCTAACGGAGCAGTGCTCAGACGAAGATCAAATCTAAGTGATTAAGAGAAGAAGTGAGGGGTGGATGCAGTGATTGGTTAGAGGACCAAGAGTACAACACAAAGCAAGGGAAGCAGAGATGCAGTGGAGGCAGCACAACCATCAAAGGGTGTGACGCAGTCCCTAGTGAGGTTAACGCAGGCCCACGCAGGGGCAACGTAGTGTCTCCAAGGAAAAGTCTGAAATTCATTGGAGACTGGGGTTTCTAAGTCGGCAGGGCTGAAACCAGATTCTGGGAGAAGCTGATCAACGCAGAGCAAGAGTGACACAGTCCCTCAGTAAGGGCCATGCAGGCTTACACAGTGGCAACATAGAGACTACGCAGAGCTAGTTGGGGTTTCACTAGTGGCTCATCTAGATCAACCGAGACTTGTAGAATGAGGTAAAACTCACATTTTTCACTATTGCCGAGGTTTTCTCTGTTGGGTGACCTGGATTATGGCACCCTAGATGTACTCAGAATATTGCTGCTTAATAATAATAAACCCTCAGATCTGTTGCACCGGTTTTCCCACATTGGATTTTTCCAGGGACATTTGTCCGGAAAATATGTGTCCTTTGTCATATGTGTGTGATGTTCAGTAAATGATCTGTATTTGTGTAGGCTGCTAGTTGTGTTTACTTTGATGTTTTCCTGAAAATTTTCAATTAAATAACTTGTGCATAATAAAACAAGTAGGAGAAGTAAATCAATATTTAGTAGTAGGATTTTTGTGCTCATAAATTTTCACATCAAGTTTGGTCCACTTAGATGCATATATGATATTAGACTTTGATGGATGGTTACTTTCACTTGAGTTCATGTTTTTTTTGTTAGGTGGTCCATAGTGGCACAAGCTTTGAGGGAACCCACTCCACAAGTACCCATGTCTTTCAAAGAGATATATGGCTTTCACATATGCAACGTTGAGAGAGTTGAGCCTCTTGACAACATGAGCATATGTACCATGCCCTAGAGCACCCTTCGGACCTAGGATGTTGGTCTGTATTGAGATAGCATAAAAATATTATTCACGATGACACTACTGGAACCAACATACCCCCAGATTAGCCTTGATACAACCTGATGGGAAAGACATGATTCATAGCCTAGATGAGGATGGTCTCCCACTGAGAGACTTGGGAGGGCCTGTTACACTTGGAGAAGCCTTAACGTTGGAGAGAGGAGGCCTCATTTTGACAATTGGAGACCCATGGAGACCACATGATGGCACACCAGTTGCACTTGGGACCCCAAAGGAGGATTGGAGGCTCAATTTTGGATGATCTAGGAACTTTGACACTTTTTCACACCTCATCACACCTTGACATGGCATTTGGAGCCCTAAAAGGGCATGATGTATGTGAAAATTCCTAAGCCCAGAATCTTATTGCAGCAACTAGAAAATATTCACCTAACTGTTAATTTTAACTTAACAATTTATCTGCAATTTTCTACGGCAAACACTGAATAAATCACGTTGCAACCTCCACTTCATAAAAATTATATGCGGAAACAAGAACTGAGCAAGAAGAAAAATAGACACACATATGACACTGTTATTTTTGGACAAATGTCCCCGGAAAAACCCAATGCGGGAAAATTGGTGCCACAACTAAGGGTTTGTACTATTAAGTAGTAGTTCTGAATACAATCTAAGATGCCTTACTGGCCATCCATACAGAGAAACTATTTGACAGTGAGTTAGTGAGAAAATGACCTCACATTAACACTAGAGATACGACACTAACCCAATCCTGAACTGACAAGCCCCATGTTTCCTCTACGTAGAACTGTGTCTCTGGCTAGGGACTGTGTCACTCCCTTCGGTTGGTCTTTCTACTAGCTAGATGTTGATCTTCTACCTCTCCGGTCTCACACCCCGACTCTCCGTTACTGGATCTGACTGATCCTCAACAAAATTGCAGATTTCTTTAGAGACTCGGTGTTGCCTCTCCGTGGCTTTGCGCTGCCCAACATAGCCCTTGCGTTGCCTCTTTTGTGTCCTCTTCTCTTCCTTCTCTATGATGTATTCTCGGCTCAGGAAAATCTCCAACCGGAACTATCCCTGCCCCTCACTGCGTAGAATCAACTTGATGTGATCTCTTTGGTTGCTCTGCGCTGCTCACTTGAGAAATTGATCTCTAGACTCTCTTCGATATTATTTACAAATGATAATCAAATCTTCTCTTATAACCTTCTCGTTGAGAAATCAATGACCCAGATTAAAACATAATCAAGGGATAAGATTAACTTGACTTGATCTTTATCTTTTTCTAGAAGATTCACACCGAGTTCTATTAATATACATTAATTATTTTAATTCCCTAAGTTTAGACTTAGGCTCTCATTAAAAATAATTAATTATTTTAATAAAACCCCATCAGGGTGGAATTTCCCAAAATGATTTCTGGGTGTTTTGGAATACATGTGTCCAAGCCTCCCTGCAAAATTTGAGACTTAGAGCACATCCGATGCTACCATAAATCAACACTCCCTCTTAGCAATGAATGTGCTCTAGTAATGCATCCTGCTGAAGCACCACACTGACTCTGTAACATTTTCCTTTGCGTTGCGGATGTCTGACACTGCTGCCCACCAACTACTACGTTGTTGCATCTATGCCGCTGTTGACCCTACATACTGCTGCCAACTGCATCTGCACTGTAACTATGTTGATGTTGCACCAAAAAAAATCCAAAACACTGAACTAAGTGTTGAGTATGATGCCTCTGATACTGAATATATGATTGTTGCTAGTCTCTGCGTTGACCCTCTGAAGTTGTTGCATTACTGCTGACTCTGCGTTGTGCCTTACTACATTGCCTCCAACTCCGCTCTGCGCTGTTCAAACTCTAGCGCACTCTAGCCCCGTTATCACTCTGGCACTCCTCTGCACCCACTGACACTGGTCCATCCTACTACTTTTGACATAGGTTCCCGTAGTAAGGTATTGATCTAAGAGGTGGACTCCTCAAGAATCCTCCCCAAATGCAGCTCTTTCGAACTACAATTCTAGATCACCCCAATTCTCCCCTAGAGATATGTGGGAAATCATGGCAAACTCCTCCTCCTCGATCCTTGCAGTTGCAACGTGCGGATCATGTTTCTCATCCTTGTCCTTCTTCTTGAGAGGACATTGCCTAGCGTAGTGACCCATCTCACAAAACCAGAAACACTTGATCTTCAAGACGTCCTTTTTCATGGCAAACTCCTCCTCCTTGGGCTTCGACCCATTGCTGCTGTTGCCATCAAGTTTGCACTTGATAATATCTCACCTCATCTCTTCCTGCTAAAGAGCGGCCCACATCGATTCCCAATCAGGAAACGTTTCTTTGCCCAGGATGCTTTGGACAAAGACTTGCCATTCCTCTAAGGCTGAGTTCAGGGCCAGTCTGACCATCTCAATCCCTTGAGGCGATGATCCCACAATTGCCAACTAATCTCAGGTTTCCTGAAGTTTTGCAAGGAACAGATCAATGTGTTATCCCTTCTGCATCCTAGTAGATCGCATCTTCTCCTGCAAGAACATTTCCCGCTGCTCGGAAGATCCTTGATACAACGTCTCCAAGGAATCACACATCTCTTTGGCAGTCCCTTTACTACATAATCCCTCACTTCATCGACGATCAAACGCTTGCCTTTCACCATATCCTTCTTGTAGGCTTTTAAGGGATCTACATCCATAGGGAAAACTACTACTCCATCGATTAAAGATTTGAGATCATGCTTATCTAGCAAAAATCTGATTCTTTCCTTCCAAATCACATAGTTGGAGGCACCCTCCAACCAATCTTGATCTCTCAACCCATTAGCTGCCATCTCTGCTAACAAAAGTCGAACTTCTCCCTCTCTCCTCTACGCAGCTGCTACGCTGGCCTATGCACTCCCTGCTGGAGTATGTAGATTCGCTCCTTGCTACTGTTGCTCTGCAATTGAGAAATATAATTCCTTGGCTCAGAATTCACCGAGGAAGAAATTCCCTCAAAAAGTGTCTTCTTCCTTCCTTTGACGCTTTTCTACGCCAACAAATGTTGCAAAAAAATTGTCCCACAGAAAAAAACTCTGCACTGCTCTCTCTGCCACTAACAAATCACGAATTGGAAATCTTACCTCTCTATTGACTCACTCTAAGAGAGATTTTTCTCAAGAATCTTGCCCTTTCTAACCTGGACTGCACAATCCCTTGGGGATTCGATCTGCTGCCTACACAGCTATTCAATCTCCCTCTTTCTCTTCAACACTGAATTCTTCTGGCCTTCTCTCTTTCTTCACCTGCACTTCTCTGATACCATGTGAAAATTCCTAAACCCGGAATCCTATTGCAACAACTAGAAAATATTCACCTAATTGTTAATTTTAACTTAACAATTTATCTGCAGTTTTCTACAACAAACACTAAATACATCACAACGCAACCTCCACTACATAAAAACTATATGCGGAACAAGAACTGAGAAAGAAGAAAAATAGACACACATATGACACCATTATGTTTGGACAAATGTCCCCAAAAAAACCCAATGCAAGAAAACTGATGTAACAACTGAGGGTTTGTATTATTAAGTAGTTCTGAATACAATCTAGGATGCCTTACTGGCCATCCATACGGAGAAAATAACTGACAGAGATTTAGTGAGAAAATAACCTCACACTAACACTGGAGATTCGACACTGACCCAACCCTGAACTGACAAGCCCCACGCTGCCTCTGCATAGATCTGCGTCACTCTAGCTGGGGACTGCGTCACTCCCTTCGATTGGTCTTTCTACTAGCTAGATGTTGATCTTCTGCCTCTCTGGTCTCACACCCTGGCTCTCCGGCACTAGATCTAACTGATCCTCAAAAAAATTGTGGATCTCTTTAGAGGCTCAACGTTGCCTCTGCGTTGCCCAGCATAGCCCCTATGCTGCCTCTTCTGTGTCCTCTTCTCTGCCTTCTCTGCGATGTATTCCCAGCTCAAGAAAATCTCCAACTGGAACTATCTCTTCCCCTCACTACGTATAATCAACTCAATGTGATCTCTCTGGTTTTTCTACACTGCTCACTTGAGAAATTGATCTCTAGACTCTCTCTGATGTTATTTCCAAATGCCCATTAAGTCTTCTCTTATAACCTTCTCATTGAGAAATCAACTATCTGGATTAAAACATAATCAAGGGCTAAGATTAACTTGACTCGATCTTTGTCTTTTTCTAGAATATTCACACCTGGTTCTATTAATATACTATAATTATTTTAATTCCATAAGTTTAGACCTAAGCTCCTATTAAAAATGATTATTTTAATAAAACCCCATCTAGGTGGAATTTCCAAACACACTTTCTAGGTATTTTGGAATACATGTGTCCAAGCCTCCCTGCAAAATTTGAGACTTAAAGCACATTCGATGCTACCAGAAATCAACAATGTCAACATTATTGGAGGCTACGACTCACACATATGGGCATTTATTGCTTATTTTGTCATTTAGCTAGTGGGTTGGCTTGTAAACCAAGGTTACCTTATGTCAAACTTGATTTAGGGCTTCATCAGTCATAAATTGGTATAGGTAGACCTCATATAAATAGAGGTTACCTCATTTGTATTCTCATCATCACTTGTGGATCAATTCAACCTCTTTGAGGATTTCGACATAGCTAAAATTGACTTGTTTCTTGTGGAGATGCGATCTTTTGTGGAGTATTTGCTTATAGAGACTTTCTCTTGTTTTGGAGACATCATTTTGGAACAATAAAGGATTGGTTGATGCATTTTCTTGTAAGTATCTATGTACTTGAATTTCTTTATGGCTATTGCATGGAATGGATATTGTCAAGGTTTCTATGTACTAATAAATTTTATTGAATATTTTTCCATGAAATCTGACCAATGGTATTGTGTTATATTATGGTAGTAGTGAACATGTGTTCTAGTCTCTATGATGTCTAAAAGGCTAGGCTAAAGAACATGAGATCTCGAAAACGTAGAAACGGTTTTGTGAGAAAAGACTTGGAGGCACTCCAATTAAATTAATTAGCCATAATTAAAATATTTCCTAAGTCTAAGTTGGGAAAAATGGCTAATTAAAGTGAATTAATTGAGGGAGTTTGAATTTTCTCTAGAGACTTTCAAAAATGTTAATTGACAAAGTCAAGATGATCTTAGCCATCGGTTGAGCTGTGATCGTGGTCGTTGAGACTCCAACAAGAGATTATAAGAGTAGGTCAAAGGGTTTGGAGAATGGACATTGAAACAATTATGAGTTGAGCAGTTCGACTTCCCAATTGCAGGTATTTAACAAGGGCGCAACTGAAACTAGGGAAGCATCAATAGCAGGGGTTCAACAGAGATTTGGGAGCAGAGTTCCGGAGGAGATTTCCTCGGTATTTTCTAGTGTTCTGGAGAGAAGAAGAGGAGGTCGTATTCAACTAGTGCAAGTAGCTAGTTGATAGTGCAAGTGTCAAAGGATCTCATTTAGTGAACCAAAGACTAGATCCATCATCTAGAGGGAGAGCAAGTGGGCCTAAAGAAGTTCAGGAGGCGGGATGACTTGCAGGAAAGAGATTTTTGGGCTGAACAAATTTCCAAAAGCAACAATGCACATTTCCCAAAGGTAGTGTGAATAGCTTGAGAGAGTATGAGTTGCCGGGAGAGAGCCAGATCGAGTAGCAGAGAAAAAAAATTAGTCTCTAGATTATTTTACTAGTGGAGATCAATATTTGTCGGAGGTTTTCCAGTGAAAGGCAACCAATTGTAACTTCTCCTAAATTGTTGAAGATAATAATAAAACCCTCATATGTTGCACTTGTTTTCCCTTCGAAGGTTTTTCCAGGGACAACTATCGAAAAACAACGGTGCCATATTTTTATGTGTGTGCATATTTTCTCAGTTCCAGTTTTTATATTCCGTAGTGTTTTTAATTGTGAAGATTGCAATAGTGATGTAATTGTTATTTGTTGTAAAGTTAATTACATAATACAAATAATCTCCAATAGATAGAAGATTAAAATCCAGTTTATTGCAATTGTGGAAATTTCACATATTGTATGCATTACCCTTTAAGACTTGTGTGACATTCCCTTGTGTGATCCTTCATGTTAAGCTCTCATCAATGACTTAGTTCTCTCATAAAATGATAGTTAGGGTATGAAACTAGGGTTTTTCATTATCCGTTAATTCTAGGGTTTGAATTTTCATAAGTAGATCTCTCTCTAGACTCCATCACCCAAGATCAAGCATTCACATCTTCCACATAGGTGATCACAACATAAATTTTCCATAAAACGTAATTTCTCCCTTTAAAATTTTCAACACTTTAAGGCAAGCCACTAGGCTAGGGTTAGGGATGAAATTCAACTAGGGTGCATGTGTTGACTTCTGGAAGTGTTTACACATTGTTGGTAACACATTGCCTCAAAATCATCCTTTTCCGTGGCTAATTCTTCCAGTGTATGGTTGACATCACAAGTCCTAGGCAATTTTTGCCGTAGGCAAACCCTAATCTAGCCCTAGACTTCAACTTGGGGCTTAGTGAAGGTTTATTGTCCCTAAGATTGATCTAATCCATATAGTCAAGCCTTTTCTTGGCCTTGTGCACCTTAGTAAGCCTATTGACCTTGCTTATTCATAAAACCCTAGGCCACTTGTGCCCTAGATAGCCTTTTGGAGGGTACAGTTTGCCTTGTCTATGCTGTTTTGAGCCTCGTAAATAAAGATATAAATAATGCAATTAAGACATTTACTGTAAACAAGGATATAAATAATGCAATTAAATTTTCCCATGGATGGGATTACTTCCATAATACTATACAGATATAGATCAAAATGCTATTTTGCATGCATTCTAAATACATAGTTTTTACTCATAATAGTTACTAAACATACACTACGTTGAATCTGCAACTTTAATTTCAACAAAGCCCTCTTCATTAATCACAAATGTTGCGTTAGTTTTTAACATCATCAAGATCATCCTAGTCGGAAGAATTGTACTTTAGAAGTTTCCTCAATGTTTATGCTCAGAATGTGGAGTCTAGAAACAAGCCATCTTTTCAAGTATCATTGCAGATATCAGAGATGAGAATTTAATGTAGCAAGTAGAAGAGGCAGGTTTGTTGGCTTTTGAGCAGAGCAACATTGTGAGGCTTGGCGAAGGTAGTAGTTTGAGAGAGGCTTGCTAACCAAAATACCAGATGCTAGATACACTTCTAGATCAGAGGCTGGTGGCTGTCAACATAATTCAAATAAAATGCCTCCATTTTACAAGAGAGAACATTCAGATTTTTTGCTGGACCTCAAACTGTCCAACAGGATATTTAATTAGGAGGTCAAATTATGCTGACATTGAAAGCCAATTTATAAGCACCAAAACCAGTAAGGGACTTCACTTCACAATGTCTGTTATACATGGAATCACAAGCAGTACATGGGAATAGAAAAGAATGTCAATTGAGCATGCATGCATATGGAAGCATATGCTCTCACAAACATGGTCCATCCACATGGGATTACGACATTTTTGCAGTGAAAAAAATCCATAGAGCTTAGCTTTATCAATGGTGTCCCAAATACGACTTGTTTTCACTTATAGTAAACAACTCTGTACATCTGTGTGCAATGGCCTTGGTCCAGAATAGGGTATGCCTCGTTTAAATCAGTAAATGACTAACCTTCATGTTCGGATGGCCAGGGAAAATAAGATGAAAATCATGATGTAAATCAGTCATAGCTATTACAAATAGTTAGATGGACTAAATCGTAAAACCCTAGTTGGAATTTATTCAGTAACTGAGTACAAAGGAAGAGACATGCAATGCAACTTCATATTATAAGAATAACTTGAAATGCGATTACAATGGATTTACCCCTATTATATAGAGTTGGTGAGATGTAAAACAGGAAACTTTTACAAAACCCTAAAAGCTAATAATAACCAATCAGGCTATTTTTTAGCTTGAGTCACTAAGATGACTTTATAACAAAGGTAAGCCTTATATTCTAACAACAGCACAGAAGTGGGAAAGCTCAATGCTTCCGGTGTGCTAGTTCCTTCAGTAGTTCCACTAAACCATTCTGTTGCTGCACATGCTTCACCCACTGGGCCCTAATTCGAACTTGCTCGATGCTCTGATTAACTGTGCGTTCTATGGATGGTTGCAGTCGAGTTGAAAAAAATTCCTGTATTTCATCGGCCTTTTTCTCACTTGAAAACTGAAAGCAAAACAAAAAAAATCTCAGTACAACTTCAAATTTCCTTATATAATTTCTAGCAAGAATTGGACAAAATTAACATGAATAGAGATATTTGCATCTAAGAATTCAGAAACAGACTGGAGATGCAACAGCAGCGATAAAACGAGCTGTCATAGCTCCCGAACCCCAGTTTTTCCAGATAAATTCCCAATTTTCCTGCACAAAAGAAGCAGAAACCAGATTAGCTGGAAATATGGCAACTGCAATGCTTACCTTCTTACAAATCTCCCAAATCCTAAAGATTCTAAAAATAAATACCTTCTTAAGGCTTTTCAGGTTAGCCTTTTTAATTTTGATGAAGTTGCAGGATTTTTTAAGGATTCTAAATATTATTCAAATATTATACCTATACTTATATATAGTAATCTAGGCAACTATCTCAATTTGAAAAATCACGCATATAATATGTAAATGAATATTCAATAAAAAAAACATATAAATTAATAATAAAATTTGTAAATTTTTGACAAATATTTTTCACAAAACCACAAAAAAATGAAGGGGCAAAATTTAGCCTTTAAAAAAATACCCTGTTATAGAGATTAAGGGAACATGTAACAAAGTTTCTCCTTCTCTGTCTCACACAAGTCAAATAACAAATTTAAGAATATACGATTGACTTTTATCAAAGCTATCATGTAATAGAGGGTAAAACGGAACATCCCAAGCATACAAGGAACACCACATAATCTTGAAATTTTCAGTGAGAGCCAGTGAAATAAGTTGCCATTTGATCCTTCACAACCTGCTTGATAAAGTTCAGAACTTTTTAAGAATACCAGAAAGGTTAAATTGAATGAATTAGATACATGGTAACAGCAGGGAAGCTTGAGTAAAGGAAACAATACCAGCTATAATTTTCATTATTCAAATCCTATATTCCTGGAATGATAAAATAAAATAGCAACTTTTGTAATATAGTACAAATAAAGTGTCTTTGAATTAAATGAAACAACTTTGTTTCGACTCCCTTCTTTTCCAGTTTGATATATCGTAAAGAACTATAGAACCTTAGTTTCAGAGAACATGAACCCCTTAAGCATGCTATCCAATCCAACTAAATAATGCCGCATTTATTTCCTGCCAACTGCTTTAACTATATGCACCATCCCCTTCAACCAAATGGTACTTCTTCAGTTACCTTCAATCAAGTGATTTAACTATGCTGAGTTCATACATTTCCCTTGCCTAAAGCCTTAACAGGAGGATGAGAGCTATGCAGGTTCCAACTGTTCCCTGTCAGAAAAATACTCAAAAACTATAAAAAACATTACCTTGAACCACAACCAGGCAGTCTCGCGTGCCTCTCTACTAATTCCACGAAGTACAAACAGTGCATCTTGGTTCCGCACCTGCAAGATTATAAAAATTATATGGAGGATCAAAAAAGGCGGGTTCAAGTTTCTCTTCAAATGCAGCATATGAATAGGGATGAATCATAACAGGCATACCTCAGAAGACAAACTGAAGTCTAATGCTTCTCGGACAATAGAAGAATCAGGAGATGATGCAATTGAACCTGCAGGTCATGCCAGGTTTTCCTCTATTCAGAAAATTCTGCCTTAAAAGTTTACTGTTAACAAAATCAAGCATAGAATCACTTCCTTACTTAGAATGCGAACTTTCTCTTGACTTAAATCTGTCTCCCTGAAAATTCTCAACAAAGAATCATAGCCAGATTTATCTGAATTTGTGGCATTCTGCATGACAGCTATGTACGCAGCCTACAGCAAACAACCCAACCATTTAGATCATAAGAATGTAATGGCATAAAAAATAGTCCCTCAAATTCATCTGAACACTAGCATCAGCAAGAACAGTGCAACCTTTCTGATGTCTGCGGGTAGAAGTGCTGTACTTCTGTCATTCAAGAAAGCATTGAATCGTCTGATAAAATCTACTTTAGCTTTTTCATGCCCAAACTGAGCTAAGAGTTCCAATATCTGGCCTCTTAACATTGCATTCAAGTGACTCTCACCTGGAATAGGCTCCCAGCCCAAATTCCTGTAAATTGCAATACAATAGCATGAAACTAAGTGATACCATTGATTACAGGGTCAGAAAACTGTGCAATTGGGGATGCATTTTCATAAAACATTAAAAAACATAATTGTTTTATTTATTTAATAACTAGTGCCTCGTGCTATACAACAGAAGATAAGATCATTTTCAAGTAAGAGTCATACATTTTTGTCTATGCAGACTGAAACAGAGACTATGTTACTCCAAGGTTAGAGGATGGGAGGGAGATTTGTGTTATTCATTCTATACCTAGTGCCATACAAAAAGTAAGACTCAATACATTTTTGTCTATACACACACAGAAACAGGACTTTGTTACTCCAAGGTTTGAGGATAGGAAGGAAGGAGTTCTAGTATGTGTAGGTAATGCCCCCCAAATTTCAAGAGGCAGGGGATGAGGATGGCCACGATTTAAACAAATAAAAATTAGCTATACATTGTGCCAACAAAACTTTTATTAAAATTTTCCATTTAATCTTACAATTTATCAGTATTAAAATTCTTAAATGAGGCCTAACCCTACACAACCTTGCAACTTGTAACTTGTTTTGTTTGATTTTTTTCCCCTCTCTTTCTTTCTTTTGAAGTAGAAGTTTCAAACAATTATGTTTGTTCACACGAGCGTGTGTCTATATATATATATATATATATGATTTTTCATCAATATTTGGATACCTTCATTTTAACTTATAAGTTTATTAATTTGGCAGCTCAATGATAAATTCCAACCATGAGATGAGATTCCTCTTTTTGAGAGGACTAATTTTAACTATTGAAGTGCTCAATCTGGACAAGGAAAAGTGTATTTTTTAATTAAATCCCATATGTGCATATTTGATCAGGTCGGCCCTAAAGCAAATTGGACTCTCATGGAAGTCTATAAATACAAGTGACCTCAACCTCATTTTGACATGATCATGAAGCATTCTTCTATTCTCTTCTTTGGTTTTGGCTCACATAGGTCTGAGGCAGTTTGCAGAAATTGGCTCACATAGGTCTGAAATTGCAGGGTCAAAAGCTCACACATGTTTCTAGGGTTTTGGATCACAACCGTAGGCTTGTCACGGGAGATTTTGGCTATAACCGCTGGCATGCAGGACTATGCATGCAGTTGAAGGGTTTCAGCTGCATGCATGACTCTCTCTCCATGCGGTTGAGACCTAAGGTTTGGTTTTTGCAGTTGACTGAAGATTTCATCAGTTAACCGCATAGTTTGGTAGTTGACCGCAGAAAGTGACAGTTCATCGCAGGCTTCTGATGCAAGGTTTTTGATTATTGGCTTTCTTGGGTTCATCTCATGATGTTGTTTAATTGATTTTGTTGGATAACATTATGGTTGAAGATATGGATCATTGTGCTCTCTTTCGTTGTATCATTCAATGACAATCTAATAAGAAGAAGAATTTGAAAGAGTTTTCCCCGTAGTGGGTATTGCCCTGGTCTCCGACCAATCCTGGTGTCTCTAAGTTTGAATGCTTTTCTTCTGTTGTTCCTTTTAAGTTCCGTTGCATTAATGATGATGTTGTTCTTTCTATACAATTGCATATGTTGCTGAATAATGTTGTAAATTTGAATAATGATATGATGCTATGGGGTGAATTTAATATGTAAGTGAAGAAATGCAATTATCTAAAGCAAATAACAATAGAGCCCTAAGAAAAAATAACATGGTATCAGAGCTGGGCCGAAGAAAATTCATTGAAGATTACCCCTATGAAGACACCTTTGATGTAAACAAGAGAAGATGGAAGAGACCTAAAAGAATACTAGGGTTTGAAGGAAACCCTAGACAATTTGGTTATTAGGGTTTGATGGATATTATGAGGTTAAGGCTTGGAAGAAACCCTAGATTATGACAAAGGTTTGAGATATGCAATTTAGAAACCCTAGCATGTTCAATGTGAAGATGTTCAAACACTTGTGACAGATTGGATGTAGCCCTATATGGGATAGTCTCAATTAGGCCTTCGTTATTGATGAAGTTGATGATTATATTGAAGGCAACAATGTTATATGGTCAATGGACTGTCATGACTCTTGAATGCTGGCTCAAGAGGGAGATGATCACCTCTCATTGAAGAGAAGTACTTTTTCAATGTATGTTATTTCTTTATGTCTTTACTTTTGTTTAGATTTATTGATTTGATCATTGATTATTCTTCTTGCATGTATATTTGAGTATTTGGATACTTCTAACCTCTTGATAAGATGTGATAAGTAGATACTTCTTGAGGATCATATGAGGTGCATGAAAAGATGGCCAATGCAGGAAGAAAATACAGAGTGCTAGAAAGGAGGCACCTGATGAAGAGTTGACAAAGTTCTCCAACTACTAATGTCAAATAAGAAAGTACATAGGTCTCTAAATACTACAAGGTATGTATGGTGTATTGTTTCAAATGCAATATTGGATGGTGTAATGACCCACCTCAAGTTATAGGGAACATAAAAATATTAGCATGCCTACGAGACATGCATATGACAGCTATATATGCATGTATCGCATGTATTGCACTAGTACACATACTGGCTAACATCGGAAAATGTCGAAGTTTAAGGTAATAAAATGATTATCGAAGTAAATTCCTAACTCATGAGAATAAAATGAATATATCAAGTAGGGTATTTGATAGGTATGCCACCATTATATATATATATATATATATATATATATATATATATATATATAATGCAATGGATTATAAATTAAATGTAATTATTTTATAATTTAATCTAACTAAAGTAAATAAAGTAATTTGTTAAATTTTAATTAAAGTGATTTAGTTAACACATAAGTAAAGTAATTTAAATCAAAACAAAATAATGATAAATTATAAATCGGATAAATAAAAGACCATACCCAACACAACATTTAATAGAACTTCCACCATCTCTGAACAAAGAAAGAGACTGACATCAGAGGATGGAAGGCGATGATTAATTTGGAGGCAATGGACATCGAAGGAATATAAAAAAGACTGAGGGGGGGGCATGAAGGGGAGGCAGAATTTCTAGTTTCACGGATGCAGGAGGAATGGTGGAGAGAGTCACAAATGGAGAGTGAATACTGAGTCTTGATTGTTCTTGGGTTTTTGGGCACGGGGGCCATAGTGCTTCAATTGTAAAGTATTTTGGAACTAGGTACCGAGGTTGTGCCCAGTTTGGCAAGGAGGATTTGGTCATTTTGGTAATGGGGGAAAAATTGGAGCTATGACAGCTCGGGATCGACTTCAAACGTGGAAGTGAGGTATGCATCTGTGTATTAAATGTTAAGATTTTGGGATGTTGGGGTAGCATCAAATGTGCTCTAGCTCCCAAAATTTATGGAGGGACTAGAGTACATAAGATCTCCAAGACCCAGAAAGCGTTTTGGAAAATTCCATCCTGTTTAAGAGATATTTAATTAATTAATATTTTTAATTAAAGACCCTAAGTCTAACTTAGGAAAATTAAAAGATTAAAGGTAATTAAATTAAACCTATGATGAGAATGACTTAAGTGACGTGGATCAAGCATCTTCTAATATTATCCGTCAATTCAAGATTAGATCACGGTCATTGATGTTTCAACGAGAAAAGTATAAGAAGAGGGCCTGGGGTCAGTTGGAGAACACACACACTGGCAGAGCACTGAAGCTAAGCTGGAATTCTAGGGCATGGTTTGCTAAGAATTTCAGAAGTGTTTTAGCTGCAGCGAGGGGTAGTATTGGTGAGGGGGATGGTATAGTTCCAGGCCAAGAGTACAATAAGGGCAGAGAGGCAGCAGACCAAGTCAGCGCAGAGGTAGCAACTACGCAAAGTAGCCGAGAGCCAAACATGGGCAGCGTAGAGGCAGCAAGAGGCATGACGCAAGCCCAACTAGGGCAGTGCGGGGGCAGAGTAACCCAGTCTATGTTGACGCAGGCCCTTCCTGAGCAGCGCAGAGGCTGACACAGGCCAGTAGGGCTGACGCAAAGGGCTTCAGAGCAGCGATGGGGTTTCTAGAGGCCGGAAAAGGCTGAGTTCTGTAAATCACATGTGAGGGTGTGAATCAGTCAAATTTTCTGTCTCCAGAATAGAAGTATTGTTGCAAATTTATTTCTCTGTCGGGTTAACCAGTTTGGTGACCAGATTTGTTGTATTAGAATCTGCTTAATAATAAAAGCCCTCCAGAAGCTAGCAGCACCGGTTTTTCCACATTGGGTTTTTCTGAGGACATTTTTCTAGAAAATCCTTGTGTGTCACTGTCATTGAGCATGTTATTCAGTTTAGATCTGCATGTGTAGGTTGTTAATGTATTTACTTCGATGTTAATGCTAAAGATTTTAGATTAATAACTTTATGCAAGTAGGAGAAGTAAATCAAGATTTAACAGTAGGGTTTCTGTAAGTTAGAGTCATAAATTTTCACATGGTATCAGAACGATTGCAGATCTAGTTGGATCTCCAGTAAGAACGCTAGAGAATTTGTGTTGCAGAAAGCAGCAAAGAAAGCAACGGATAAACCAGAGAGGGCAGCGCAACAGCAGAAGGACGCAGAGGCAACAAGAGCCACGCAAGGGTTGACGCAGTCCTAGTTGGGTGACGCAGAGGCAGCGCAATGCCTTCTAGAGGGACGCAGGAGCAGCCTGCGCTGCGCAGAGGCTACGTTGAGACAATCTTCTCACGCAGAGGCCATCCAGGGTGACGCAGTCCAGAATTTGATTGCTGTGCAGAGTGCCATGAACCGAAAGCTGAGGTGCAGACCTTCAGCAATTGCTGGTGCGGTGAAGATTCTGCCAATGCTCCTGCATCCCTCTGGAAGGCACTGCGTTGCATCTGCGTCACCCAGCTGGGACTGCGTCAACCCTTGCGTTGCTCTTGCTGCCTCTGTGTCCTTCTGTTGCTGCGCTGCCCTCTCCAGTTTATCTACTGCTGCTACTTTCTGCAACACAGATTCTTCAACCTTCTTGCTGGAGATTCAACTAGATTTGTAATCCCCCTGATACCATGTGAAAAGTTCTGAATATACTTAAATAGAAAACCTACTATTAAATTCTTGATTTACTTCTCCTACTTACATAAGTTATTAATTTGAAATCTTCAACATTAACATTGAAGTAAATACATTAATAGCCTACACTGGCAGATCTAAACTGAATAACATGCTCAATGAAAAAGTGTCACACAAGGATTTTCTGGCCAACTATCCCCAGAAAAACCCAATGCGGGAAAACTGGTGCTGATAGCTTCTGGAGGGTTTTTATTATTAAGTAGATTCTGAGTACAACAAATATGGGCACCAAACTGGTTAACCCGACAGAGAAATAAAAATGACAGCAATACCACTATTCTGGAGATAGAAAATCTAACTGATTCACACCCTCAAATGGGATTTACAGAACTCAGCCATTTCTGGCCTCTAGAAAGCCCAGCGCTGCTCTGAAGCCCTCTACGTCAGCCCTGCTAGCCTGCGTCAGCCTCTACGCTGCTCAGGAAGGGCCTGCGTCACCCTAGACTGGGTTACACTTCCCTTGCGCTGCCTTGGTTGGGCCTGCGTCAGCCCACCTGCTGCCCCTGCTGGGCTCTCAACTGCTTTGCGTAGTTGCTGCCTCTGCGCTGCCTTGGTCTGTTGCTTCTCTGCCCTCGTTGTACTCTTGGCCTGGGACTACACCATTACCCTTGCCAATAATGCCCCTCGCTGCAGTTGAAACACTTCTGAAATTCTTAGCAAACCATGCCCTAGAATTCCAGCATAGCTTCAGTGCTCTGCCAGTGTGTGTGTTCTCCAACTGACCCCAAGCCCTCTTCTTCTACTTTTCTCATTGAAACATCAACGACCATGATCTAATCTTGAATTGACGGCTAAGATTAGAATATGCTTGATCTGCGTCGCTTAAGTCATTCTCATCACATGTTTAATTTAATTACCTTTAATCTTTTAATTTTTCTAAGTTAGACTTAGGGTCCTTAATTAAAAAGATTAATGAATTAAATATCTCTTAAAGAGAATGGAATTTCCCAAAATGCTTTCTGGGTCTTGAAGATCTTATGTACTCTAGTCCCTCAACAAATTTTGGGAGCTAGAGCTCATCCGATGCTACCCCAACACCCCAAAATATCAACAAACCTTGGACACTCTGATTGAATTTCAAGAAGTTATGAAGAGATATTGTTGAACCTGACTTGACAACCGATAGTTGATTGAATCATTGATGTTCCGTGTGAACACCCGTCTGTATATATATATGTTTTGCATAGAATTTGAGTCAATTCATTATTGAGCCGATTCATACACATTGAGTTGTTGTCGAGCACACTTCAAGATATTTGAATGGAACGATCAATTTTTTGGTATGAGATATTATTCCTATGATATGTGACTGCATGGATGTACTGATGCCATTTGGGATCGTTATTGATGAGATGAGCACATCTGGGTACCACTTTAGTATGAGATCTGCCATGATATTTTGATGAAAATTCCGTAGCTTTAAGCAAGACCGAGGTGGGGTACGATGTTGCTAGCATGGCTAGCTATGAGGGAAGTTGAAGAAGCTCTTTAGAGAGTTGTTTGAGCAGGTTCTGGATATGACAGGGTTACATTGCGATAATATTGAGTGGGATCCGATTGGAAGAGAATCCCGTATATAGTTGGGACTGAGATATCTTTAGCTGATGTTGTTGTGTGAGACAAGCGTAGTCTTGTGGTTGCTGCCTTCGTGAGAGGGAGGATAAATAAGGTATCATTTTTGTGATATATATTTGTTCTAATATAATATTTGATTTGATGTCCTGTATGAATAAGAGACTACTGCTATTGAGACATGATGATTGAACTCTTCAGTAAGTTGTTTAAGCCAATACCAAATATGAGCACGATGATGTGTTTCTAATCTACAGAGAGAAGGATTGATCGAGGACACTGAGTCAGCTCTTCCCCCCTGTCTAAGTGTTGATTTTTGGGTAGCATCAGATGTGCTCTAGCTCCGAAACTTTGTGGAGGGGCTGGAACACATGAGATCTCCAAGTCCCAGAAATCGTTTGGAGAAATTCCACTCGGAGCCTAAGTTATTAAAATAATTAATTATTTTAAATGGAGCCTAAGTTAAAACTTAGGGAAATAAAATAATTAAAGTGAATTACTTTAAACATGTGGGTGAGAATGTTCTAAGTGACAAAGATCAAGTCTTTTATAATCTTAGCTGTCGATTAGAGATTAGATCACGGTCATTGATTCATCCACAAGAAAAGTATAAAGGAAGGTTTGAGGGTCAGTTGGAGAACACACACAAAGACTAAATTTAGAGATCGAATTCTTCTAACGAAGCAATGCTCGGACGAAGATCACATCTGAGTAATTCAGTGCAGTGAGGGGCAATTCAGCAGCGTGACTTCAGTCCAAGACCGAGAATACAAGTGCAGAGAGGCAGATCAGAACTAGGAGAGACAGCACAACCCTTTAGAGGGTGACGCAGAGCCAACAGGGCTCACACAAAGCCAGAAGGGTGTGTAGAGCTAGAGGGGGTGATGCAATCACATGAGTAGCTGCGCTGAGGTTTCTATGAGGCAGATCGGTTTCTGAGCCAGGAAGGCTCACGAGGAGGGTGACGCAGTCTCAGCGCACAACTTGCTACAGCCATCGTTGCGCAGCACCGGGGACAACGCAGTCACCTTGGGGTTTCTTCATTCTGTTGCTGGATCAGCTGGAATATCTATCTCTGGATAGAGTTACTTCTGCTGAGGATTTTCTCTGTTGGGTGAGCCAGATTTGGCACCCTAGATTATATTCAAAAATTTGCATAATAATATAAACCCTCAGAACTGTTGCACCGGTTTTCCCGCATTGGATTTTTCAGGGGACATTTGTCCAAAAATAAGTGTGTCCTTTGTCTGAATGTGTTACTTATTTTTTAGTACTTGATCTGTATAATTGTGTAGGCTGCAATGTATTTGTATTAGTATTTTTACTGAAGATTCAGAAAAAATAACTATTAATTTAAATAAGGGAAGTACGTAATGCAAATTAGATTAACTGCAGTAGGATTTCTGTAACTTAGGATTAAAAATTTTTCACATGGTATCAGAGTTGTTGCAGATCAAGTAGAGTTGAAGCCATTAGCGAAAGGATGAAGAAAAATTTGCTGCAAGAAGGCCCTTGTATCGAGTGACAATGCTGAACCAGAAAGAGGCACACGAAGGGGTGACGCAGTCAACAGAAGGGCTCACGCAGAGCCTACGTCAGCCAGCTAGGGTGACGTTGTATTTGCAGGAGGTAGCGTAGTGCTTGCGGGCCAACGCAGAGGTTTTGACCCTTAAATTTTTCTAGTTGCATTGGTTGGAGGAGCAGTTTGATTTTTTTATGGAGTTTTTGGTGAGGCATTGTTTCTATTGGAGCAGAAGAGTATCTAGTGGGGCAGTGGAAAAGTAGAGGGAAGCAGTTCCTTAGAAGACTTCTTGCAAAGAAGTCTAGATCCAATGTTGATCAGCAGCAAAGAGTGATTGGAGAGGATTGTTTGACATTAGTTGGCAGAAGGATTTCTGTAAAGGAAATCGATTTTCGGAGAGAGCTTGTTCCTTAGAGGGTTTCTAGCGCTAAAGAAACCCAGATCCGAGTTTTGCTGGGGCAGCAGTAAAAAGGGAGAAGAGAACCAGTTCGACATTTTCTTGTTGAGCAGAGATGGCCACACATGGACTAAGGGATCAGGACAAGTTGGATGGAGCATCCAACTTTGTCATATGGAAGGCCAAGATCCTGTCAGTTTTGGATGAACATCGCATCAAGGATCATGTCTTGAATGCAGTTGTTGTTCCTGTTGATGTTGATCCTCTCAAGAAGTATGAAGAGGCTCAAGTGAAGGCAAAACACATGATCATGGACAAAGCCAAGGATCATGAGATCACACATATTGCTGAGAAGAACACAGCAAGGGATATGTGGACTTCCTTGACCACTATATACTAGGGAACTTCTGTCCAGCGGAAGATGTTGCTTGAGAATCAGTTGAGACTGTTTCAGATGCAGAAGGGAGAAGAGATTGACCCCTTCCTTATCAGATTGCAAGCAATTCAAGATCGGCTAGCTTCTGTAGGAGCTACATCAGATGATGGTCTTATGGTCAGGATTGCCCTGAATGCAGTCTCTAAAGACTAGGAGAACTTTGTCCAAGGTATTTTGGGCAGGGCCGCTCTTCCAAATTGGGAGGAGATGTGGGTAGCTCTTCGACAAGAAGAGATCAGAAGGTTGACCAAGGCCAGAAGTAGCAGCACGGGGATCAAAATCAAGAAGGAGGATGAGGAAGATGTGGCTCTCGCATCTAAGGGGCAGCATGGGCAATGGAGAAGGAAGAAGAAGGACCTCTCGATGGTCAGATGCTTCAGGTGTGGAGAATTGGGACATTTCATCACACAATGCCCTCAGAAGAAGAAGGGCAAAGAAGAATCTGACTCAAAGGCTGCTGCAATGAAGGATGATGATGGGGATGATGATGATTGTGCCAGAGTGCTCATGTGCCTCGAGAGAAGAGGTGGGGCGACATTGATCTGTAGTTCTTTGAACTGCAGAGAATGGGGCAAGATCCTTGAGGTGCCCAAACTCTTGGATCACATACAAGCTACGGGAGTCGTTAATGACAGTAGAAGAATTATGGGTGTTAGTTGGTGCAAGAGATGATGGAGCGACAGTGGCAGAGCTAGAGTGCCGAAGTCTAATCCTTATCCCTAGAAAAAGTAGAATTTATGAGAACCAATTTACCAATATACTCGATGGGTTCTACAACAGTTTGCAGTTGGACGTCCTCAATTTTAAGTGGTTAACATAAAAGATAAACTGTTTTTATATTGCACTCTTAGTATTTCTCAAAAAATCCAAATTTTGGTCCAAATATTTGGAAGTGACAATTTATTACTATACCATGTTGTAGGTCTTGACAAGCTGAACAATTTATACGATTGTGCTTGTTTCGCTGATAAGCATTTGACATGTTTAAAATTTCTTCCCAATCAATTCCTTAGCAGTTGAGTGTGGGACCAAGAAAAGGAAAGTTAGGTTTCTACAGTTATACAGAAATCTAGGTATGTAGATAGATAAAGAGCACCACATAATTAATAAGGTGCACATTGATTGAGAATACAGTGGCCCAAATACTAGGAAATACTAACAAGCTTTGGCATTACCTTGAAGCTCAGCTATGGTAAAAAGCTTTGCTAACTGAGGCACAACATATATAAAATATGCTTCTGTTATCAAAAAACATTTTAAAACCTCATTCATATCCACGTCAATTGAGAGAATTTTTGTTTGCTAATGCTGAAGTTAAATACAATTTATATTCTTCTGGATTTACTATCTTTTTAATCACTTAAGAAAGAAAATACAAAATGATCTTTCCCTACAACAAGATCTCTTTAGTATTTCCAGCAGATGTTCTTTCCAGTTCTGTAATCAAGGGAACCAATTATTTAGACCCAAGGTTGGCAACAGTGAATTGAAGATAAACAAGAAGAATAGCAATCTAACTTACTCTGCTGCAAAATGGAGAAGATTGATAGTGAATGACTTAAAATCAGCAGCAGATTGGGGGATAGCATCACTGACCACGCTAGAAACTTTGTAAGCAATCTGCAATATAAAGTATCCATGAAACATACTACACAATCTACTTTGATTAATTCTGCTCAAGTTACTCTATAAGTAGGAATCCAAGATAAAAATACTGACATCAATTAAGCATGACAACACAGAATAGTCGATCTCTCGGTGATAAACACCCATAAGAGAAAGTAATGCTGATAACGGCTGCTTGCAGGCAGAGCACACTGCATACATGTCATCCAGAATGCCTGGCAACAAATCAGTATCACCAGTTATTATGATAGACAAGTGCCTGTCGAAACATAACTTGATAAAATGTATGCATTCTTTAACATATACATAGTAGGTTGAATTCTTACCAAACCTATCAGGAGCATCCAAATATCCTGCTGCTATTGCAGACCTGAGCCTTTTTGCAAGCTCATCATCATATTGTACACGATAAAATGCAGTCTGTTCAACATTTAGTTTTATCCAGTTTGGCTGGGTATCTGCATCCTTTAATTCCATAGTTGAGTACTGATCTGATCGGTCACTTGGACCAATGGAATCTTTTTTGGAATGTGTTATCTCTGATAGGTTGATGCTTCCAAGCATTTCACGTAGAAGTACATTCTTACGGACATTGTATGAACCATAGCATAACGTGATAGGGATAACCCATAGCCCTTCACCAAGTTTTCCACTTGACAAATACTGGGACTGAAAGGCATCAGAATCACATATTAATCTCCTATCCATATCAAGTCCCCAATTATTTAAACATTTATTCCTTCTGGAACCAATAAAAAGTCAATTTCAATCATTTGCATGCAAAGGAAACCACATCAAACTTGTCATGCACACAGAAGTTTCTATTAGATAACACTGTACATATCAATGCAATTTCTATTGTTTGTTCTTCTATAAACAGTAAAGTCAAATATCTGACCCAGTAACAATTTGTCCCATGGAAACAAACATAGATAAATCTGCCCCAAATAAACAAAGACATTTGCAAATAAGAACGAGCAGAGTATCAAAAATAGTGCTCTTCAAAATGGAACAGAAATAGATCTGCAATTGTCACTGTAACATTTAATTTCATCTCAGTCAAAGGTATCTCGATACACCCCACAATCTACATAATAAAAGGATGAAGGAAAATAGTGAATGTCCAAAATTAGATTCCCCCCTTCAGCCTTGTTACCTGTTGACCAAATTTTGTCAAAAGTCCAAGGAAGCAGGATGCAATGATGCGAATTTTTTTTTTTAAATGTTCAAAGTCATCTGCAAGCACTTGTTATCATTGTAAACCCAATTTTTGTAAGTTATATTGTAAATGATGCTAGTATGACCGTTTAAATTATGTAACAACACCTAGGTAAGCCTCTGATTTTGGCGACGAATTTCATCCTAGGAGGTTCATTAACCTCACCAAATTATGTGTGTTTCTAAACACGGATAATCGGCAAAGTTTTTCCTCCAGCTTAAACCCCAAACCTAGGGTGGAAGTCATTGACAAGGTCATAGGTGAGTCCTCGTGTTATATTGAGTCTTTGTAAAAGTGGTTTGGGAATAATTTGAGCACATTTGGCTAAATTATTTTATTACAAATCACTTGGTCTATATTAGATCATATTGTGTCACAAAGTTTGGGTAAATTATTGAGGGTCTATATGCAAAGGTGTGTCCCCCCTTTTGAGAGTTGAATTAACTGTAATATCTGATGTAAAAAATATTTTAGTGCATGGTCCCTCATACTTGGACACTATGGCTAAAATATTTGAGGGTGGAAAAAACATTAGTCCCCTCTAGTGTCAATTAATTAATTTTTCTGGCTAAATTAAATTAAAATCCTAAGCCAGAAAATTAATTAATTTGAGTCAAAATAATTATAGAGAAATTAATTTCTGTCCAAGTGGAAAATTCGTGGGTCAAAGAAAAGTCGAATTTCGATGGTCCCTCACCAAGGAAAAAATGGATATTTGAAGAAAAATTAAGCCCTTGGACCTTGGTGGTTAAGTCAAAGTCAAATTTTTGAGGAAATTAATTCAAAATATTAATTTTTGGATTAATTAAAAGTGGGTTTTAAGAAAAATTTGAATTTTTCCTCAAAATTAAAAATTTGACGGTGGAGAAGAAGATCAAATTATTTTTTACGGCCGAGATTATTTTGACGAGGATCAAACCAACTAGCCGTTATTATGAAGTCATTTTGCTTCTATTAGATATCTCTGGATTATGTAAATTAAAATAAAAAAAACTAGTATGAGCACACAAGATGGAGGCTAATTTGAGGCATGGGGACATAGCATGGAAAGTGGAGTTGAGGATTTCAAAGGTTGGTGGACAGCCCAAGCCACCTCACCCAGACGTACAAGCCATCTTGGACAGGTACCCGGTAGTGTTTGGAGACATAACGCTAGGGCAGCCCCCTGATAGGGGATTTGAGCACACGATTGAGCTAGAATTGGGGGTATAGGCAGTTATCACCACTCCTTATAGACATCCCAAAGCCTACAAGGATGAGATTGAGCATGCCATTAAGGATTTGTTGGCACTTGGGCACGTCAGACTGAGCTCGAGTCCCTTCGCCTCATCAGTTGTTCTAGTGAAGAAGAAGGATGGGACTTTGCACATGTGCATTGATTATTGAGGGTTCAACAAGAAGACCTTGAAGAACCGTTACCCCATTCCGCGTATTGATGATTTGATGGATGAGCTTAGAGGAGCCAAGTACTTCTCTAAGATAGACTTGCGTTCGAGGTACCACCAGATCAGGGTGCGGGATCAAAACATCCCCAAGAGGGCTTTCAGGTGCCATTTTGGGCATTTTGAAGTTTTGGTTATGTCCTATGGGCTGACCAATGCATTCGCCACTTTTCAGTCATGCATGAATTATGTATTCCGTGGGCAGTTGCGGAAGTTTGTATTGGTGTTCTTCAATGACATTCTGATTTACAGCAGGACGTGGGAGGAGCATTTGCAACACTTGGAGGTGGCGTTGTGCATTTTATAGGAGCAACAGTTTTACACCAAGTTGTCCAAGTGTGAGTTTGGGCTGACAAATATGCTCTACTTGGGACACATCATTGGCACAGATGAAGTGAGGGTGCATGAGGAGAAGATCAGGGTCATCCGAGATTAGCCAGTGCCCCAGAATGTGATCGAGTTGAGGGGATTTGTGGGCATATGCTCCTATTACAGGAAGTTCGTAAAGGGATTCTCATAGTTAGCAACTCCTCTCACAGACCTGACTAAGAAGGGGGCTTTTGCATGGACAGATAGAGCGCAGTCAGCATTTGATCACCTCAAGGAGGTGATGAGTAGTTGCCTAGTGTTGGCACTCCTAGATTTCAATTAGTCGTTCACCTTGGAGTGTGATGCATCAGGTGAGGGGGTTGGCACAGTATTATCTCAGGATGGACGCCCCATCACTTTTGAGAGTCGGAAGCTCCTTCCGCATGAGAGGTTGTATTCTATTTACGACAAGGAGTTGTAGGAAATTATGCATGCATTGGCCAAATCCCAAAAGTATCTGGTGGGGAACAGATTCTGGGTGAAGACTGATCACAATAGTATTCGCCATTTTATGGGGCAATAGGGCCTCCAGGGTTGCAAGGGAGCGGCTCCCCCCCCCTCGAATCGGCTCCCGAAGCCTTTTTTGCAATTTTTTTTTGCAAAAAATTTCCAAAAGCAATTTTTTGAAGGAAACAATGATTTTTGTGTGGGCAGCCTAATGATCAAGCGTATGACCCTAGTATTGATATGCGATTCATGGTAATGTTAAATTCTTAAAGTAAAAGTGACATTCTCCTTAAATTTTTAACATTGCCATGAAATGACTCAGGATGTTTGAGAGTGGTTCCGACCTCATTAGATTTCATATGGAGAAAGTAGAATTTTAGATCTCATTCAAAATCCAACAGACTTATCAGTGTTTTAGGATTTTAGGATTGTGGATTGCAATGTTTCCATTGGATTTTGTCATGTATTAGGGTATGGAACTTGTATTTAATCAAGAGCACCAAACCCTCTATGTACCTTGATGTTAGTGACATTGGTTTTCGAACTCCTCTATCATGACCCTACTAAAAATGTACCCATCACTCAAACAAAATCTTGACTTGACATGCTATGTTTTTTCTATCTTATGTTAATGCTTAGAGGATGATATTAATAACAAATATCCCTATACATATCCAGAGGTAATGAAAGAGATACCTCTGGATATTAATGCTTAGAGGGTGATATTAATGAAAAAGATCTTGATTTTCCAACTAGACTAAAAAATTAGACATTTCTCGTGGCGGCAAGAGGCCCAAGCATTAGCTATAGATAATAGATTTGCTTGTCTTTTCTAGTTTCTAGTAATTTTTATAACTGTTGACTCTTTCATATTTATTATGATATTTTTTGTGAACAATATATGACAATTTATGTTTGAAGTTGGCAATTATAACTCATTGGTAATGAATTATGAATATAATGCTTCGTGAAAGTTGAAAGTTGTTTCATTTCACTTCATTTTATAACATTTCATTTCATGTTAGATATTCTTTGTTGTAATGGTTACACTTAGCATACAAGTACAACTTTGATGATCAATGATGATAAATGTTATATATTGAATTTTGAAAGCTTGAAAGCTTGAAACTATAAGATTGATGAATCATGAGACTCAACATATTGTATGTTACTAACTTGTGGATGTGGTTGATGAATATTATAACTTCTAGATGATTGATATTATATGGTTCAATCTATGTTTTTATGCTTTTTTATATATAATTCATCATTCTACATGCCTTTGTTGACATATATGCATCAAAATATAAAAAATATATATATTATATACAAATTTGCTCCCTGATGCGCTCCCGAACCGGGAGCTTCTGAAAATGTCGCTTTCATTCCCCGTTTTCGCTCTTGCTCCGAAGTAACCTTGAGGGCCTCAATGACAGGCAACAAAGGTGGGTCAGCAAGGTCCAGGCCTACGAATTTGATATTGAGTATGTCAAGGGCAAACACAATATGGTAGCAGGTGCATTATACAGGAGGCCCATGACACTTTCACTCATGAGCATTTGCCATGATTATTGGAAGGCACAATTGTTGGTGGAGTACTCCAGAGTCCAAAGATCGACGGGCATGTGAGAGTTTGGAGGGCACAAACACAGATGAGTGTTATAGGGTGATGGTTGACATCATATACTACAAGGGGCGCATATTCTTGGTGTTGGGTTCATAGTTGAGGGAGAGGGTTCTCCATGCAGCTCATGACTCTCCATTGTTGGGGCACCCGAGGTTCCGAAAGGCATACAGGACGGTTAGAGAGTGCTTCACATGGAAGGGCCTCAAGGGAGATGTGTTGAGATATGCGCAAGAGTGTGAGGCTTGTCAGACGAATAAGGGAGAGTTGACCCATCCAGCTGGGTTGTTGCAGCCACTTCCCATCCCTGAGGGGAAATGGGAAAGTATCTCCATGGATTTATCACGGGGCTCCCCGCGGTGCAGGGTAGAGATTGTATTTATGTGGTGGTTGATTGGTTGACCAAATACGCACATTTCTTCGCCATTCCAGCTCGGTATTTAGCATCACAGGTAGCCGAGCTATTTTTCAGGGAGGTATTTCGCTTGCATGGGCTTCCCAAGACCATAGTCAGTTACAGGGATAGTCGTTTCATGAGGGAATTTTGGCAGGAGATTTTCAGGCTAGTGGAAACTGAGCTCACCCCCAGCACTAGCTACCATCCACAGACGAACGGTCAAACCAAGAGGGTCAACAAATGGTTGGAGGGATATCTAATGAACTACGTGACCGGGCAGCAGAGGGCTTGGATTCGGTGGTTGCATTTGGGCGAGAACTGCTACAACACCACCCACCACATGTCTATTGCCATGTCACCTTTCCATGCCTTGTATGGTTATGATGCTTTATCTTTGGTTGACATTTTTTTTGGAGATAGTCGGGCCCCAAAGGAAAAAGATTGGATCCAAAAGTGCCAAGATATCCTCAAGGCTCTGAAGGATAACTTATTGACAGCTCAAAATCAGCAGAAAGTGTATGCAAACAAGCATCGGATTGAGAGGCATTTTGAGGAGGGGAACTTAGTTTTCCTGCTGCTATAGGCATACCATTGATCTACACTAAAACAGAAGGGGTCCAAGAAGCTACAAGCACGCTTTTATGGTCCCTACTGGGTGATTGGGCGAATTGGAAAGATAGCCTACGAGTTGGAGCTTCCACTAGGGAGAAAGATCCATAATGTTTTTCATGTCTCATGCCTCAAAAAGGTGTTGGGACAGCATGTGACAACAGCCACAGAGTTACCTTCTCTAGATGATGAGGGGCACCTAGTTCTAGAGCCAAAAGTTATTTTGGAGATCAGAGAGAGGAAGTTGAGGAGTAGAACTATCAGGGAGTACTTAGTACGTTAGAGGAACTTGCTGGATAAGGATGCCACTTGGGAGGGTGAGCACATACTTGAGCATCCAATGATGAAGTTGCTTAGGGACAAGCAACATTTGGGAGAGGAGGATTGTAATATCCCTACGTAGAATAATTTTTCCTTGAATTTATTATCACAATTTTGGCAATTTTTTTCATTATGGGACCCACCAAATTTTGGGAGAAGACTTAGGAACAGGGAGGCTATAAATATTTTTGCTAGTGGAACGTGGGGGCCACACTCACTTGAAAAACGCATCTCCTTAGAGGGGAATTCGAATTGCCAATGAAGGGGGTCGAAAAGCTTAATGGAGGAACCCACATGGGGAGGCAACCCAAAAATTATAAATAGGAGTTGAGCAACTTTTGGTGTCTTTGGTTTTCTTGTTGCTTGAGCTGGTTAGCCGAGTCACAGTCTTTTTCAACACAGAGCTTTCCAAGGGGAGAGCTCACCTTTATTTCGGTGGACTTTGAGTACCACCCTAGAGAGGCAAGATTGTGTCAAGTTGGAGTGGATATCGGAGGAATTCAGAGCATATCGTACATCCATTCTCTCATCGAAAGCATACTCCAGGAGGACGCAGTAGTGGACCACACATTTCATATTTCAGCTATCTTCCAGGTGGTGTTGGCTTGCAGAAATTTTGCATAGAGGCTCCAGGGGAAGACCGCGCTGACTAGGAGTTTTGGGGCAGAAGATTTTTGTTTGGAGGTGGTATGAATTTGTACATCCAGGGCCTGCGTAGTGGTCATTTTCTGGGTACACGTGGGAGATTAAGTGAAGTGCTTGAGAGTTGGATTTTGGCAGAGAAGTAAGGAAAACTTTTGGGAGGTGAAACTCAGCCTTTTTAGGAGTGATTGGAGGGATTTTTCAGGGAGGTTGCAAACAGACCGTATTTTCCAGTCGATAGAGGAGGACATGGTATTTGGGGCCAAATTTCGGGGATCAAAACTATATCAAACCCTTTCAAGGTTTTGGTGGGTTATTTGAGAGGAGCTTGGGGCTAATTTTGCAAAATTTTCTGAGCACCGGAGGTGGGCCTTTCAATAGTTCCTTTGCAGCAGACATCGTAGTTTTTTTGGGGCAACGCAGAGCACCTTTGAAGTAGATCATCCTCTCATCCAGTCATTCTATTTTCTCACCTGGGTCTTGTCCATCTTACCTTTGAGGCAAGCCCGGGTGCACTCCTTCCATAGCATTGTACTCTTGCTCCATATATTTAATAAAATGGCTTAGCTGGATGGCATTTTTGGAGTTTTCATGGACGTTCACTGAATTTTCTGAATTTTGTGTTTGCATGTACTATTTTTCTTTGCATATCATTGTTTTTCCTAATTAGGAACATTACATCCCAAGATTGATGCCACGATGCCAAGAGTGATATCACTATGTGATAGAATGTGAGCCATATCAATGCGTACCTATGTGATAGAATGCGAGTCATATAAATGCATACCACTGTGAGATAATACAGGCTACGGTGACAAAATATGAACCATAAAGGAGACAATGCGGGCCACTATATAATAATAGCAAGCTACTCCAAATGTGGGCCTCTGTACTTGTAACGAACCTTAGAGACATATGAACCATAGAGATGATGAACATTTGAATGTGAGCTGCTTGAGCCACTATGATTGGCTATATTAGTATATAGTCGATTTGGGACATGGATTTTCACATGGGAGCCAACATAAGCTTCTATGAGGCCAACCTTGTAATTTTTAGGGAAAATAGGAAATTTAATTTCCTTTTAAATATATTTTCTTTAATAATTGTTTGCCCAAATTTGTACCACAATAAATAGTAAGAGTGCCCCAAATATCTATATTTTCCTTTAATAAATATAAATTCTCTTTGGGGCAAAATGGGCTTCTATTGGGTCTTAGGGTTTTTATGGGGAAATTCATCCCATAGCTATCCCAATTTTCAAAACTAAGAACATCTTAGAATTTGTCGAGAATCTTCTAGAGGAAAAACTACCTTATCCCAACTAATGCCAATTAATCACCCAATTTTCCTAAGTTTTAATTGAGGAAATATTTAAAAATCATTAATTAACTTAATTAAGACATTTTCCCTATGTGAAACTCAGGAACAATTACATGGGCTTGGAGATAATTCATTTCTCTATGTTCCTAGCCTCAGTGACACCCCTCAAGGCTAGAACACCTATCCAAGATACAATATTTAATATTCCCTCTTAGAGAGGAATGTGTTCTCAACAACACCCAACTTGTCCCTGAAGAAAAAAAAAACTTGCCTTTTATCAAGGCCTTCGTTAGAATTCCTTCCACATGTTGATTTGTAGGCACATACTATAGTCAAACTAATCCATGCTATACACAGTCCCTGATGAAATGGTATCGTGTGTTGATATGTTTCGATTGATCATGAAATACTGATTCTTAGTGATCCAGGAGGATCTAGAAAATGGTGAATTTCCGAAGTATATGGATTCAAGTGAGACCAATGACATTGCCTAGAGCTTGACGAACCAAATTCAACACAACTTGAATGGCCTCAAATGGTGCTTGTATGAGAAATATATGCTAGTCTAAAGATTTGGTCAAATAATAAAAAAGTGTGTAGGTACTGCTACGTGGTTGTAGACCTGGACCTATTAGATGCTGACACATGGCACTGGGCATCAACTGACATGGGAATAGCTGGAGCTGACACGTGAACATATATGATTGGTTGACAGGGTTGCATGTGGATCAGTGGTATGATGCCATGTGGACCAATGGAATGGTGCCGTGTGGCACCATGGTGGAATCAGAAGGGCCAATGGCATAGGTTGAAATTTTTTGCGTTATAAACAACACATGAAGTGGCAGTCGGGGATTCGACCCCTCAACCTCATATCCAACAACACAACGACTTATCACTAGCCCGAGGGACACAGTTGTAACATGCACAGACATTTTCAATTCTAAGGTCTTTAATTGTTGAAGTTTGAAAAAAAAAGGGCATAAGCCGCGAAGTTGGCCCACAGACTTGCCACCTCATGTTATGTTTTCAACAAACGAAGGACCTATAACAGTTTACATGCCACACCATCATATATTCCAATGGAGGGAGTTCCATATGCCACAACTCAACAACAATTATTAAATGGTCAATGGTTCCCACTAGTAGTAAGCCATACGACCTCACCTGCGGTTGTTATAACAAACGCCACAAAGTATTAACCATTGTTGCATTGGAGTAATATAATATGACCACCCAACATATGGTTTTGCAGGTTGTAACTATTACCCACCACATGTGGGTAGTGTATATAGGATAAATGTTTTCTCCTAGATGGCCCTCAGCCAGTAGCCAACAACCCCTTGCAATCACCAGATAGCTCAATGTGCCACTACCTCCACCATTTGAGTCATCCATGTTGTCCCTTGATTGTATGTATGTTTGAAGGTGGGCCTCCAGACCCCAAAGGTGGCTTTTCATTGGTATAGTTGAGTAATTTTCCTTACTTGTCATGGGCACTTTTGGGCATGGATTAGTGGGGGGATTCGGAGGAAAGAGTAGATTAGGTCTGTATTCTTGTCTAGATTGCCCGATTTCGTGGTTACCTTTGTATCATAGTCCTGTGGGCTCTCCTTTATTGGACATTAGCTTTAAGGTTGACACTACATGGGAAATCTCGATTTTGGTTGAGTGGTCCCACTTCTCGACGCCACCTACATCACTCCCCTTCCACTCATTTTGGCCCCATTCATCTCTTTTCCCATTCAGGTCCACATGTTTCCACTAGGTACACATAGGGCTAGCCTCCCTCCCCCCTTGTCCATACCTTGGGTCGGGCCTAAAATGATGCCCCAAAGGTTAATGCAACTAAAAGGAAAAGAAAAAGCATAATTTGGCCACTCTCAACAGGAAATGTACCATAAGATGCAAGAGACAGTCGGGACATACACATTTAGCACGTGGGAAAAATCCAAACATGACCTCTACCTCTTATCCATGGCCATCACCCTGGTTTTTATGGGCCCTAGATGAGTCCCCTCCATCATTAAGGAACCCATGATTGTCCCACTCCCTGGTGGACGATGAATTGCCCCACCTTAAGGGGGTATCCATTGTTATATATTATACATCATGCTCTCATCCCCTAGAGCCCCGAGCAGTTATGAAGAAAAATAAATAAAAAGAAAAATGCATATGAAGAAGGGTGGAAAAATAAGTTCAGGGTATTCATGACCAGGATTTGCTCCCTCCTACACTTATACACCCATGTGTGGGATTCCCTCATTATAGCTACCCTTGTACCATAACATGTGGTCTGGATGATGTAGAAATTTCTAAATCTCTTATGCAAAAATTATTAGTGTTAATCCAGTTATGCTCCTCCTACTTAGACAAGTTATTAACTGAAAAATTCAAGTTAAAATCGAAGCAAAACACATAACAGATCTCTACCAATCCAGATCTAGAATAAGCACATGCACACATTGACAAAGTGACACAGTTATTTCTGAACAAATAGTCCCCGGAAAAACCCAATGCAGGAAAACCGGTCTCTGGCTGCTGGAGGGTTCTATTATTAAGAATATTTCTGAATACACAAATCTGGGTTCCAGATCTAGAAAACCCAATAGAAAAAACAGTAAATCTACAACTCCCTAGCCGATCTACGGCCAAAATAATGACTAATCGACACCCTCAAACGGGATTTACAGAACTCAACCAAGATTAGGGCCTAGAAACCCCAGCACATAGCCCCTTTGCTTCTTCAGTAGTGATGGTGAAGAAGAAGGATGGCACATTGAGGATGTGCATTGATTACAGGGCCCTAAACAAGAAGACCATGAAGAACTGGTACCCCATCCTATGGACTGATGAGTTGATGGATGAGCTGAGGGGGGCCAAGTTCTTTTCAAAGATTGATTTGAGATCCGGGTACCATCAGATTCGTGTGAGGGAGCAGGACATTTCCAAGACCGCTTTCCGATGTCATTACGGCCATTTTGAGTTTTTGGTTGTGCCTTTTGGGCTAACCAATGCCCCGGCCACTTTCTAGTCATGCATGAATCACATCTTCCGCAGTCACTTGAGGAAGTGTGTGTTAGTGTTTTTTGACGACATATCGATCTACAGCCGAACATGGGAGGAGCACCTCCAACATATAGAGGTTGTATTGTGCATTTTGGAGGAGCATCAGTTTTATGCTAAGCTCTCCAAGTGCGAGTTTGGGTTGACCGAGATGCTCTACTTGGGGCACATCATCGGGGTGGATGGAGTGAAGGTACACGAGGAGAAACTCAGGGCCATCAGGGAATGGCCGGAGCCGAAGAATGTGATGGAACTTCGGGGATTTGTGGGGATCTGCACCTACTACCAAAAGTTCGTCAAGGGATTTTCCCAACTTGCCGCACCCCTTACAGATCTCACCAAGAAAGGGGCATTCAGTTGGTCGGATACAGTGCAGAAGGCTTTTGACAGGCTCAAGGAGGTGATGAGCAGCTGCCCAGTGTTAGCATTGCCAGATTTTACACAGCCCTTTGTCTTGGAGTGTGATGCATCGGGGGAGGGGATAGGCGCAGTGTTGATGCAGGGAGGCCACCCCATAGCTTTCGAGAGCCGGAAGCTATTGCCACATGAGAGGTTTTATGCTATATACGACAAGGAGATGTTGGCCATCATGCATGCATTGGCCAAGTTTCAGCAGTACCTGGTGGGGAACAGGTTCAGGGTGAGGACGGACCACAACAGCCTCTGGTTTTTTCTAGAGCAGAAGCAGTTGCAGGAGAGGCAGCAAAATTGGGTCAGTAAGATCCAGGCTTATGTAATATTCCTAATTAGCACTGCTAATTGGAATATTTCATTTTTGTATAGTTTTGCCGCCTTTAGTTAAATTAATAAATAAAGTGAGAATTAGGGGGTCAACTCACCTAATAAAATAAAGTGCTTTCCTAGTTGATAAACGTTGTAACTTAAAGGGGTGGCCTTGGGGGTCCACACACACATGAGGGAAGGCCTCACGCTGACCCTAAGGTAACTGCGCAGGTCAAGGAGAAGGGAGGACGCAGTTAGGGTTTCTGAGGGAGCTAGCACTATAAAAGGTGGGGTTTTCACTCCATTTGGCATTGTTGATATGATATTGATATTGAGAGCTAGACTTCTGTCTACTTCAGCAAGCCGGTTGTTTAGTCGGTCTGCAGCACTGTTTAGTGCGAACTGAGTGTCTCCGGTCGGAGATCTCACCCTTGGCTCCGGGGGACTTCGAGTGCCTGCTCGAGCAAGGTTTTTCCTTTAGTTTCAGTTGATGATTTGCAGTGGATTTCTGGTGGACGTTTTGCAGAGGAGCTGCCCCCTTGAGTGACTGCGCAGTCTAGGAGAGAGAACGCAGTTTCAGTAGGGAGGACGCAGTCATTGTTGTGCAGCATTGTTGGGAGGTGATTTGACGGTAGTCTCAGCGTTTTTCCAGCACTGGGAGGTTGTTGTTTCAGCTGGAGATTTTGCAGGAGAGTTTGGGCCCCTTTTCCCAGCGTTTTCTTGAGCTTCTACGCTGTTCCTGAGAGAGACAGCGTTTTCTCTGGAGAGGGTTTATTTGGTGGATTTTCGGAGGTGGAGCACTTGCTTCACGGTTTCTGGGTTTTGTCCGGAGGGTTGAGTACAGCTAGCCTTCCGATTTTCAGCTCATTCCGGTGTGGGGATCAGCCCCTAGTTCCAGCACATTGCAGCAGCAGTTTTCTACGGCAGTTTTCTCCAGCAGCTAGGACGCAGTCTCTGTTGTAGCCATTTCTCATTCTGAGAGGGTCTCCACTTGCCTTGACCAAGGATAGGTGCACTCATTCTGATTATCTCTTGTACCCATATACATGTATTCTCAGATTAATAAAATGGCTTAGCGTTCTGGTATTTTATGTGTATTTGTTTCATATTCCGGTTCTGGCATTTTGTTCTATATAGCTGCTTGTTGTTTTGCTGTGTATTACTGTTTATTTCCCGTTGGGGATATTACAGCTTACGACTTTGACATTGAGTATGTCAAAGGGAAGAACAACGTTGTGGCAGACGCACTTTCACGCATGCCAGCAGCGTTGTCCTTTATGAGTTTGGACATGGATTCGACTGTTGGTAGAATACTCCAAGGACTGTTTTTCCTGCGAGATTTTGGATGGGAAGGTGACAGATGACAGGTACAAAGTGATGGATGAGATGATCTATTACAGGGACAGGATCTTCTTGACTGAGGGCTCCCAGCTCAAGAAGAAGATATTGCATGCCTCGCATGATTCACCATTATCAGGCCACTAGGGGTTTACCAAAACCTACAAGGCCATCAGGGAGAGGTTCTCTTGGAAGGACCTCAAGGAGGATGTGCTCCAATATGTCAGGGAGTGCGAGGTTTTCCAGTGTAACAAAGGAGAGATGAACCATCCAGCAGGATTATTGCAGCCTCTTCCCATACCTGAAGGGAAATGGGAGAGTATATTGATGGACTTCATTACAAGGTTGCCCACGGTATAGGGCAAGGATTGCATATTTGTAGTCGTTGATCGACTGACTAAATATGCTCATTTTTTTGCCATATCGGCACATTACACTGCAGCACAGGTAGCAGAGCTGTTCTTCAGGGACATTTTCATATTGCATGGTCTCCCAAAGACCATTGTTAGTGATAGGGACAGCCGCTTCATGGGCAGATTTTGGTAGGAGCTTTTCCATTTGGTGGGCACTGAGTTGACACCGAGTACTAGTTACCACCCCCAGACTGTAACGACCCATTCCCAAGTTATACACAAAATAATATTAGCGTGTATACGATATGCGCATTTGATAGCTACACATGCATATATCGCACACATCGCACTAGTACACCTACCTACTAATATCGAGATTACCTAAGTTAGAGATTTAATATTAAGATTTAAGATTAATATTAAGATTAACTAAGTATAAATTATATGAAAAAGGACTAATAAAAGAAAAATAATTTAATTTAATTAAAATATAAAGTTAATTCATTAAGTTAAAAATGAATATTCAAATATTAAAAATTACTCTTAAAAAAATATTTAAATGTAAGACAAATGCTCCATAAAGAGAACAACCGTATAACCCCCTCCATAAATATATCCTTATTCACGTTAATGTCAATCACCTCACCATAAATACTTATAATATCAACATTAATGTGGATAAGATCTTGAGAGGTAAGATGCGGTGGAGGAGGGTTATTTAAGTGATGAAATATGAAGGAGAGGGGTTTGTTTTTTTGGGAATTCTGCAGAATTATCAAGTGACAATATGGAGGGAGAGGAACTGTTTTGAAAGGGAGTCTCTGGATTCTTGGAATTCTGGGCACGGGGGCAGAGGAGGCATCCTCTGGGTCTAGGATTGTTCCTAGATTAACTGGGAGGATTTGATTGTTTCGGTAACCTGTTCACAGCATCACAAGGAGAACCACCGCTCAAGAAATCTTCAGCCCACTTCAGGTTTTGTTGTTGATCAGATAAAACTGATTAGGCAACGATTGAAAGAGGCACAGGATAGACAGAAAAGTTATGCTGACGCTCACAGGACAGATAGAAGCTATGTAGTGGGAGATCAGGTTTTCATCCGCATCAGACCAAATAAGAGCATCATTCAGTTTGGGAAGGGGACAAAATTATCCCCCCGGTATATAGGACTGTTTGAAGTCCTGGAAAAAGTTGGATCTGTCGCTTATCGTCTTGCACTGTCACCCCACCTGCACAAAATTCATAATGTATTTCATGTATCTACTTTACGACACTATATTACTGACAAATCTCATAATATTCAATGGAAGGAACTGCAGGTATCGGACGAGGGAACCCTTACGATCGAACCATTACGTATTCTGGAACGTAGGGTTCGACAGCTCAGGAACCGCCGGATAGACCAAGTTAAAGTCCAGTGGAACAAATATAGTCCTGAATCCGCGACTTGGGAGGATGCTGAGACTTTATGCCAGAATTACCCCAGCCTATGTTAAATTTTGAGAAACTGAAAACTTTATATGTATATAACTGCTCTATTTTGATACTTGAAACTTTATTTTGAAATATCACGTAAGGATGAGTTTTACTTTGCTAGTACATGGATACCCATAAAGATAGAATGCTACTTCACTCTAGTGATACAGGATATATGCTATTTGTTTAAATTTATTGGTGTATGGATACCGATATGCAATATGTCATTTAAATTAACATTGCAAGAATATGAAATCATAGATTAAATGTTATAAATAAAACTATCTATCAATTCATTTCATTTTAATCTTAAATATGATTGAAGGAAAAGAAATAGAAGAGTAACCACATTTTAAAATGAAAGCGAAACATATTAGTATATAGATTGAGAAATACTAAATACAAATGTATCATAGATGAAACATGTATGAACTAAACAGGAGTTGTATCTAGCAAGAAATTGTATTAAATGTATAGATGTATATGTTGTAATGTGTGTATGAGTGTTTACATTGCAGAGTGTGTACAAAGTGATTACTTTGCAGAACACATCGTTACCGAAACAATCTACATGATGAAAGAATTCCAAGAACAGTTGAGACTCCCTGAGATCCCATGATAGGGTGTTGACCCTGGTCCTACTAGGAGAGGTGGAGGTGTTGCCCACTATTTATCCTCCAATACCTGGAGTCATGAGAGGACTGTGAAAGTCACGCTCCTCTCGACGTATGATGATGACTGCCGGATGCCTACAAGCATGTCAGGTCGACGTAATCGACGCTGATATCCTTAAGGTCTATGAATGGATCAGTAAAACTGATGCCATGGCATATTCCTGTAGAGGACGGATAGGATGGAAGTGGAAGAGATTAGGAAGGATAGGATGATTTTAGAATAGTTTGGAGATTCGGTTGAGCTGGGAAGTAACAAATTAAATTACAGATACATACTTATTCAAACGGAAATTCAATCTTAAAATACAAGCATTCTACAATCACCCTAATCTCTAAAAATACAATTATTGATATGAGTATATAAAACCCTAAACTTCAAGACGAAGTTTTCTGAAGGGAGGAAGTATGTAACGACCCATTCTCAAGTTATACATAAAATAATATTAGCGTATATACGATATGCGCATTTGATAGCTACACATGCATATATCGCGCACATCGCACTAGTACACCTACCTATTAATATCGAGATTACCTAAGTTAAAGGATTTAATATTAAGATTTAAGATTAATATTAAGACTAACTAAGCATAAATTATATGAAAAAGGACTAATAAAAGAAAATAATTTAATTTAATTAAAATATAAAGTTAATTCATTAAGTTAAAAATGAATATTCAAATATTAAAAATTAATCTAAAAAAAAACTTAAATGTAAGACAAATGCTCCATAAAGAGAACAACCGTATAACCCCCTCCATAAATATATCCTTATCCACGTTAAAGTGAATCACCTCACCATAAATACTTATAATATCAACATTAATGCGGATAAGATCTCGAGAGGTAAGAGGCAGTGGAGGAGGGTTATTTAAGTGATGAAATATGAAGGAGAAGGGACCTGTTTTTTTGGGAATTCTGTAGAATTATCAAGTGACAATATGGAGGGAGAGGAACTGTTTTGAAAGGGAGTCTCTGGATTCTTGGAATTCTGGGCACGGGGGCAGAGGAGGCATCCTCTGGGTCTAGGATTGTTCCTAGATTGGCTGGGAGGATTTGATTGTTTCGGTATCCTGTTCACAGCATCACAAAGAGAACCACCGATCAAGAAATCTTCAGCCCACTTCAGGTTTTGTTGCTGATTAGGCAACGATTGAAAGAGACACAGGATAGACAGAAAAGTTATGCTAATGCTCACAGGACAGAAAGAAGCTATGTAGTGGGAGATCAGGTTTTCATCCGCATCAGACCAAATAAGAGCACTATTCAGTTTGGGAAGGGGACAAAATTATCTCCCCGGTTTATAGGACCGTTTGAAATCCTGGAAAAAGTTGGACCTATCGCTTATCGTCTTGCACTGCCACCCCACCTGCACAAAATTCATAATGTATTTCATGTATCTATCTTACGACACTATATTACTGACAAATCTCATAATATTCAATAGAAGGAACTGCAGGTATCGGACGAGGGAACCCTTACGGTCGAACCATTACGTATTCTGAAATGTAGACTTCGACAGCTCAGGAACCGCCGAATAGACCAAGTTAAAGTCTAGTGGGACAAATATAGTCTTGGATCCGCGACTTGAGAGGATGCTGAGACTTTATGCCAGAATTACCCCAGCCTATGTTAAATTTTGATAAACTAAAAAGTTTATATGTATATAACTGCTCTATTTTGATACTTGAAACTTTATTTTGAAATATCATGTAAGGATGAGTTTTACTTTGCTGGTACATGGATACCCATAAAAATAGAATGCTACTTCACTCTAGTGATACAGAATATATGCTGTTTGTTTAAATTTACTGGTGTATGGATACCGATATGAAATATGTCATTTAAATTAACATTGCAAGAATATGAAATCATAGATTAAACGTTATAGATGAAACTATCTATCAATTCATTTCATTTTAAATATGATTGAAGGAAAATAAATAGAAGAGTAACCACATTTTAAAATGAAAGCGAAACATATTAGTATATAGATTGAGAATGACTAAATACAAATGTATCATAGATGGAACAGGTATGAACTAAACAGGAGCTGTATCTAGCAAGAAATTGTATTAAATGTATAGATGCATATGTTGTAATGTGTGTATGAGCGTTTACATTGCAGAGTGTGTACAAAGTGATTACTTTGCAGAACACATCGTTACTGAAACAATCTACGTGATGACAGAATTCCAAGAACAGTTGAGACTCCCTGAGATCCCAAGATAGGGTGTTGACCCTGGTCCTACTGGGAGGGGTGGAGGTGTTTCCCATCGTTTATCCTCCAATACCTGGAGTCATGGGAGGACTGTGCAAGTCACGCTCCCTTCGACGTGTGATGATGACTGCCGGATGCCTACAAGCATGTCATGTCGACGTAATCGACACTGATATCCTTAAGGTCTATGAATGGATCAGTAAAACTGATGCCATGGCATATTCCTGTAGAGGACGAATAGGATGGGAGTGGAAGAGATTAAGAAGGATAGGATGATTTTAGAATAGTTTGGAGATTCGGTTGAGGTGGGAAGTAACAAATTAAATTACAGATACATACTTATTCAAACGGAAATTCAATCTTAAAATACAAGCATTCTACAATCACCCTAATCTCTAAAAACATAATTATTGATATGAGTATATAAAACCCTAAACTTCAGGACGAAGTTTTCTGAAGGGAGGAAGTATGTAACGACTCATTCCTAAGTTATACACAAAATAATATTAGCGTGTATACGATATACACATTTGATAGCTACACATGCATATATCGCGCACATCGCACTAGTACACCTACCTACTAATATCGAGATTACCTAAGTTAGAAATTTAATATTAAGATTTAAGATTAATATTAAGATTAACTAAGTATAAATTATATGAAAAATGACTAATAAAAGAAAATAATATAATTTAATTAAAATATAAAGTTAATTCATTAAGTTAAAAATGAATATTCAAATATTAAAAATTAATCTTAAAAAAATACTTAAATGTAAGACAAATGCTCCATAAAGAGAACAACCGTATAACCCCCTCCACAAATATATCCTTATCCACGTTAATGTCAATCACCTCACCATAAATACTTATAATATCAACATTAATGCGGATAAGATCTCGAGAGGTAAGAGGCGGTGGAGGAGGGTTATTTAAGAGATGAAATATCAAGGAGAAGGGGTCTGCTTTTTTGGGAATTTTGCAGAATTATCAAGTGACAATATGGAGGGAGAGGAACTGTTTTGAAAGGGAGTCTTTGGGTTCTTGGAATTCTGGGCACGGGGACAGAGGAGGCATCCTCTGGGTCTACGATTGTTCCTAGATTGGCTGGGAGGATTTGATTGTTTCGGTCACCTGTTCACAGCATCACAAGGAGAACCACCGCTCAAGAAATCTTCAGCCCGCTTCAGGTGTTGTTGCTGGTTTTCAGGTATTCCTCTATGTATAGATAGTTAATTTTGTAAGCTGAAATTTTCAATTTAAGCTATTACACTCATCTCATTGGATTTTATACTTAAATAAAAAATTAGATCAGTGCATGTAAGAAATCATAGGAAAGAGTTCCTACACATGGTATCGGAGCACTTGTTCAAACTTTCGGACCTATTAGTTAAGATTTATGTTAAACCTGCTTGAGTCTTTTGAGTCTTCTGTCTTAACTATGGAAGATAATAGATAGATTTTAAGTTTAATCCCTATGGCCAATAACATAAGTACCGAAGCTATCCCTGAGTATTTACAATCTACTTCAGCAACTATGTTATAAGCCTCAAACAGCCGCATACCATCCCAGAATAGTGTTTGAATACTTTGCCTGAAGAAATAAATACATAAATATAAATACATGTCTGAAATCGTGAAAATATAATACAGTTGCACACGGTTTTACACATTTCATTCTTTACGGATTCAAGAAATCTATTCTTTTAACTGTTTCCACACTATTGAAATTGAATACCAGAATTTGTTTTTGTTTAAATGGCGCCCTCATATTGGGATGATGAAGAAGAGGAGGACTATGAGGCTTTCGGCGAGCGATTTGACAATGATATGGATGCCCTAAAGCGGGCATGCCAGTTGACAGGTCACGCGGACCTAGTCGCAGGCATAGAAGAAGTGCCTGAATATGAAGATGGGGATGATAATGAGGACGATGACAACCAATTCTTGCAGAGCATACAGAACAAATTGATGTTGGGATCCGCTCATGTTCGATTTCCGCTCATTAAGTCTGAATCCGACTTTGATCACAAGCCTCTGGAATCAGACGTTGAAGAGGACGACACCGATATTCTCCAGGCAATTCGAAACAGATTTGCGGATCCAGGCTTGCGGGAGAAGGCGTCCACTAGTTATGTTCTTGGTCATCTTTGGCATCACGGTAGAAAATGATAGGGTACTGTGAAGTACCGCTTTCCCCTGCATTTTGATCCCCTCGCGCGTCAATTTCGAACTCGCGACATTCCTTATGTTGGTTAAGTCGACAACCATCAGTCTATCGAGAAAGAGCCACTGAGTAAAGTACTGCTTTTTCATCTTCTCATTTCATGACGCCGTTAATCGAACTCGCAACCTTCCATTTCGAGACTACCTCAAACAACCATTAGGTTAGCAAGGACCTTGGAGTACCCACCATTTTCTATTCATCCATGCTCCGCCCGACTAAACAACTGTCCGCAAAGAAATTGAGCCGATGCCCTTTTTGAACAGTGCTTGAAATTGACGCCGGCCTCGTTTGCAAAGAATTAAACCAGCTACTTGCCCACCTGCTTGCTCAGTATGTCAATATGTTAGTTGCGTGAGAAAATTTAGTATAAATTCATGATGATATAAGTAGGAAAATAACCTGGACGTTGAATTTCCATCTGGGTTACATATGATTTGCTGTCAAGATTTCAAAACTGGTGTGTATATAAGGAAAAGCCACAAATAAAATACGATAAGTATAAAAATCTCTGTGACTCCATGTCGCATACGGGAAGAAATATGATACGGGATTTGATTTTGTAATTAACATAGGGTTCAAGGTTCGACTATAGTCCATCGTAATATATTAAAACCGTTGCAAATCAAGGTCTGAATATTAAAGTTGCAATAGTCTACGTATTATATAGTGCGATGTAATTAACATAGGGTTAAGATTTTAAATTTAGTATGCGCAAAAGCTTGTGTAAAGGGGAGCGGGGTCGGATTTTGAACCTCAGACCTCCGCCCCAACAGGCATGTGCCCTTCATATATAAATGTCCGGTGACAAATCTATGGCGCAAATATAGTTTAAGCCAAAGTTTAAATATAATATGCCATCTGAACTTTGTAAACGCAATTATATGCTTACGCCATAAATATTTATTCCGATCATATGGTATAAACCTTAACTTAAAGTTTAAATAAATATGCCATCGAAACCTTTGTTACATGATTGCCACCGTTGATAGGTATCCGGACTTTGGGTTATTTAAAATAATATATGTGGAGTTAATATATGTACCATATATATATATATATTTTATTTTATTTTATTCAAAATTTTAAAAATTAATTGCCTCTACATAGTATATTATAAACAGTCCGCATATAATTAACCAAATTAAAAATAAAAATAAAAATAAATCGTATGGCACATTAGAGTGTGATATCTAAGTTAGGGTGACAAACCTTATGATATGGCGTATTATTAAACACAATCCGAATGGTGGCATTTATATATTATGATCGTATTCATATGTGCATGGTAGTACATTAAACTATGTTAATTTTGGGAAAATAGTTTAAATTACCTAATTAGATGATTCACTTCAAAGATGGATTGAGACTAAATCGCTTTTGCATATAGAAAGTTTAGAGTTAAGCTTTTGTATATAATGTAAAAGTTTAAATGCTTGTATCTATGGTTTAAAAGGTATAGTGTGTATTTTGTTTATATACATTATTAAAAATAGTAATTATTTATAATATATATATATATATATAATTAAGCTAATTGTAAATAGAGCAATGCATAAACATTTACCAATATATTTATATGATAACAAATAAATTTGTTTGGGAAGTTCGATTTTATATAAAATAAATTTAAAAATTGTATTTTAACTCTCATTTATTTTGTTACAAAAGCAGGGAAAGAAAATCAACATTCAAGTATTAGTTATGTCATAAGTAGCTGAAAATCAATAATCCCTTCTATAACTGCATCTAGGACTAAACATTCTAGACAAATTTTACAAACCAACACTATGATCTATGGAAACCCCTGCATTTCACTCTAGAGTTAGTACGCATAAAATACCCTGCATAGGACAAGGAGGTCGCGTTGCCACCCTCTTTGACCTCGGTACTAGTGAGACCTGTCTGCAGGTAAAATAGCAAAAGAACTATACCCGTATGCAAGCTCAAAATCTTACGAAAATTATATTCCGTCAGTTTGAAAATTTACCCACTTCTCATAAATTTATTATGTATTTCAGGAAAAGTAACAATGTTTAACACGTACCAAAGGCGGTAGCGCCAGCGAAATGCATCGCCGCCACCTTCACCATCACCATCGCCACCATCAAGATCGCCGTCAGCGCCTATTGCTCCACCCGATCTTACTACTATGATGAGCTCATTAGAAGCCATTTTGGAAACATTAAAAGAGTCGCAGTCGACCAGGAACAAAGAAGAACGACGTCATCTAGAGGAAAGACATTCAGAAAAGCCTAAGGATTATGATTACAAGCCTCTTAGAGAAGATATTTCGCAGGAACTGCAAAAGATTAAACTCCCGAAATTCTCTGGGGAACAAGCTAGAGAACATGCGGAAGCATGGTTGGAAGGGATGATAAGATGCTTCGCATTAAGAGAATATTCTTCCACTTCTAAAACAAAGATCGTTGTATTCCAACTCAGGGGGAATGCTCTGATTTGGTGGGGGAATATGGAAAAACAGCTGCATCTCACATCAGATGTCGTTCCTTGGGAGTTATTTGTGGACCGATTCCGTGCGAAATACTTACCACCTTTCTTTCAAGAGCTGCAAGCCGGAGCCTTCCATACTCTCACTCAAAGTGGTAAGACCGTGGAAGAATACGAGATAAAGTTTATGGAACTTGTAAAATATGTTCCTTATCTAGACACGGATGAATGCCAAGCTGAGCGTTTCGTATTTGGATTAAATCCCCGGATCAGGGCCATGGTAAGAATGTGAAAGTCATCAACGATAGCAGAGGCAGTCGAATGTGCTCGTTATGCAGAGGAACATCTGGGGATTAAAAGGGATTTCAAGCCAGTTGAACCAATACCGCAGGCATTTATAGGAAGGACTCCCCGAAATTTCTTCCGAGGAAATAACTCACGACCACCTCCTTATGGTAACAGGTTTACCCTAAGAGGAGCGGGCGCAGGAGCTCCCATGACCATAAATGCAATAGCTTCTGAATTCTCAAACATCAGTCCTTGGAGATTTCGAGGGACGGGTAATCGAGGAAGGAATGGAAGAGGAAGTGGCACCAGGGGACAGAGCTCTTGGTCTAGAAATTCTCAGTCAAACTCAAAGGGACTAGCCTGGGTGGACTGTTGGGGTTATGGAGGACCTCATCTTCGGCGTGATTGTCCTGAGAACTCTCGGCAAACAGGAAAAGGACCATCATCAAATGCCCAAAGCAATCATAGAATCCATGCCGTCGTCAACAACAACCAAGCAGCACATCAATCCACTGTAGTGGAGTCTTCAGGTACAATCAACGGAATAAAACTCAAAATCTTATTTGACACTGGAGCTACTGATAGTTTTATTTCATCTTATACATTAAATAAATGTGGGTTGGCAGCCTGCAAGCAAGACGATTTCAGACAGGTAGAAATGGCTTCGGGAGACCTTCAATCGGTAGAATTAAGTGTTGAGGATTGCAAAGTTGATCTAGGAGTCTGTTTGACCAAACTAAAAGTATATGTCACGGCCCTAGGAACGTACGACTTGGTGATAGGAATGGATTGGTTAGAGTCTCATCGAGCATGGGTATATTGTTCCGGGAAAACAATACTTTGCATGAATGATGAGGGATAGACAATCCAAATTCAAGGTATTAATAGAAAAGTATCCTTGCGTTTCATCTCATCCATGCAAATGAAGCGGTGCTTAAGGAAAAGTTGCCAAGTGTATGCAGTGCAGGAAGTAAGCAAAGAGAAAGGGCCTTCCTTAGATCAGTATCTGATTCTGTCAGAATTTCCGGACGTTTTTCCAAAGGAATTACCAGGACTGCCTCTTAAGAGAGAGCTAGACCTCTCCATTGAATTGAAACCTGGTACGGAACCTATATCTAAAACCCCTTACAGAATGATCGCCTTGGAACTTCAAGAATTGCATATACAGCTGAAGGAACTGTTAGATGTAGGACACATTCGACCCAGTGTTTCGCCTTGGGGTGCTCCTGTAATCTTTGTCAAAAAGAAAGATGGTTCACTACGACTGTGTGGACTATCGAGATTTAAACCGGGCCACGGTAAAGAATAGGTATCCAATGCCTCGCATTGACGACCTTTTCGATCAAATGAAAGGAGCTACAGCATTTTCAAAGATCGATCTACGATCGGGTTATCATCAACTCAGGATTAGCGAGAGCGATGTTTCTAAGATTGCATTCTGAACTCGTTTCGGGCATTATGAATTCATTGTGGTACCATTGGGGTTGACCAATGCACTTGTAGTGTTCATGAACCTTATGAATAGCGTTCTCCGCAAATATCTCGACCAATTTGTACAAGTTTTCCTGGACGATATTCTCATTTACTTTAAAAATGAGAAAGAGTATGAAGAGCATCTTCAGATAGTATTATCCTATCTCAGAGAACACAAGTTATATGGAAAATTATCTAAATGCGCTTTCTTTCAAAAGGAAATCCATTACTTAGGTCATATCATATCAGGGGAAGGAATCTCTGTAGATCCTGAAAAGGTAAACACAATCAGGGAGTGGCCGATACCTAAAAATGCACATGAAGTGCGTAGTTTTATGGGTTTAGCAGGTTACTACCGAAGGTTTGTGGAGAGATTCTCCAAAATTGCAAAGCCGATCACAAACCTCCAGCGCAAGGGTGTTAAGTATGAATGGACTGAGGAATGTGATAAAACTTTTTCTGAACTTAAACGATTATTGACTAGTGCACCGATTTTGCGAGTACCAGATATGGATAACGATTTTACTGTATGTACCGACGCATCTAAGCAAGGGTTATGTGCAGTATTAATGCAGAAAGGAGGCGTAATAGCATACGCTTCAAGAAAATTAAAACCCCATGAAGAAATTTATGCTACGCATGATTTAGAGTTAGCCGTGGTGGTTTTAGCTTTAAAGATGTGGAGACACTACTTGGTAGGGAGAAACTTTGTGCTTAAAAGTGACCACCAAAGTTTGCAGTGTTTATTCACCCAGAGAGACTTAAATGCAAGACAAAGACGATGGAGTGAACTCCTAAGCGAATACGATTTTGTGATTTCATATATAAAAGGGAAGGAGAATGTTGTAGTAGATGCTTTAAGTAGAAGACCTCGAATATTCTCCCTCGTACCTATCAGGGTAAACTTGAGAGATCAAGTACTTGAACATCTTGTAAGAGATAGTTGGTACTTAAAAGTAAGGTCGGGGCTTGAGAGCAACCATTCAAAGGAACCTAAATTCGAAGGATATGATCTGGAAGAGGACGGGATTCTACGATTTCACGGAAGGATGTATATACCAGATAGTGGAGATCTCCGAAACACCATCTTGAAGGAAGCACACCGAGCAGTGTATTGTGCACATCCTGGAGTAAAGAAGATGTATGCTGACACTAAGAGAATCTTCTTCTAGTCAGGCATGAAATACGACATTATCCAATTTGTCGCTAGGTGTCTTGAATGTCAGCAGGTAAAAGCTGATCATTGTCACCCAGCAGGTCTCTTATAACCTCATGACATCCCTATGACCAAATGAGAGATAATTTCTATGGATTTTATCGTTGGGTTGCTGCTTACGCAACAAAAACATAATGCCATTTTGGTTGTGGTTGATAAATTAACAAAAAGCGCCCATTTCATCCCAGTAAGAGATACTTATGAGGGAGATGATGTAGCTCGGGTATTCATAAATGAAATTATCCGATTTCATGGAGTACCTAAAAAAATCATATTCGACAGAGATCCTCGGTTCACATCAAGATTCTGGAATTGTTTGCAGTCGGCCTTGGGAGCTCAGTTAAATTTGAGTACAGCATATCATCCTGAGACCGATGGGCAAACAGAAAGAGTAAATCAAGTACTTGAGGATATGCTAAAGATGTATGTTATGGACCAACAGTCACGCTGGGAAAAGTACTTACCCTTGGTGGAATTTGCTTACAATAATAGTTATCACAGTTCAATCGGGATGCCGCCATTTGAAGCATTATTTGAAAGACCCTGCAGAACGTCGTTGAGTTGGGACAGGTTAGAAGACCGAGTAATCGTCGGACCAGAATTGATCAAAGAGATAGAGGATCAGGTAAAACTGATTAGGCAACGATTGAAAGAGGCACAGGATAGACAGAAAATTTATGCTGACGCTCACAGGACAGATAGAAGCTATGTAGTGGGAGATCAGGTTTTCATCCGCATCAGACCAAATAAGAGCACCATTCGGTTTGGGAAGGGGACAAAATTATCCCCCCGGTTTATAGGACCGTTTGAAGTCCTGGAAAAAGTTGGACCTGTCGCTTATCGTCTTGCACTGCCACCCCATCTGCACAAAATTCATAATGTATTTCATGTATCTACCTTACGACACTATATTACTGACAAATCTCATAATATACAATGGAAGGAACTGCAGGTATTGGACGGGGGAACCCTTACGGTCGAACCATTACGTATTCTGGAACGTAGGGTTCGACAGCTCAGGAACCGCTGGATAGACAAAGTTAAAGTCCAGTGGAACAAATATAGTCCTGAATCCGCGACTTGGGAAGATGCTAAGACTTTATGCCAGAATTACCCCAGCCTATGTTAAATTTTGAGAAACTGAAAACTTTATATGTATATAATTGCTCTATTTTGATACTTGAAACTTTATTTTGAAATATCACGTAAGGATGAGTTTTACTTTGCTGGTACATGGATACCCATAAAGATAGAATGCTACTTCACTCTAGTGATACATGATATATGTTGTTTGTTTAAATTTACTGGTGCATGGATACCGATATGCAATATGTCATTTAAATTAACATTGCAAGAATATGAAATCATAGATTAAACGTTATAGATGAAACTATCTATCAATTCATTTCATTTTATATTTTAAATATGATTGAAGGAAAAGAAATAGAAGAGTAACCACATTTTAAAATGAAAGCGAAACATATTAGTATATAGATTGAGAATGACTAAATACAAATGTATCATAGATGGAACATGTATGAACTAAACAGGAGTTGTATCTAGCAAGAAATTGTATTAAATGTATAGATGCATATGTTGTAATGTGTGTATGAGTGTTTACATTGCAGAGTGTGTACAAAGTGATTACTTTGCAGAACACATCGTTACCGAAACAATCTACGTGATGACAGAATTCCAAGAACAGTTGAGACTCCCTGAGATCTCACGATAGGATGTTGACCCTGATCCTACTAGGAGGGGTGGAGGTGTTGCCCACTGTTTATCCTCCAATACCTGGAGTCATGGGAGGATTTTGCAAGTCACGCTCCCCTCGACGTGTGATGATAACTGCCGGATGCCTACAAGCATGTCAGGTCGATGTAATCGACACTGATATCCTTAAGATCTATGAATGGATCAGTGAAACTGATGCCATGGCATATTCTTGTAGAGGATGGATAGGATGGGAGTGGAAGAGATTAGGAAGGATAGGATGATTTTAGAATAGTTTGGAGATTCGGTTGAGGTGGGAAGTAACAAATTAAATTACAGATACATACTTATTCAAACGGAAATTCAATATTAAAATACAAGCATTCTACAATTACCCTAATCTCTAAAAACACAATTATTGATATGAGTATATAAAACCCTAAACTTCGGGACGAAGTTTTCTGAAGGGAGGAAGTATGTAACGACCCATTCCCAGGTTATACACAAAATAATATTAACGTGTATACGATATGCGCATTTGATAGCTACACATGCATATATCGCGCACATCGCACTAGTACACCTACCTACTAATATCGAGATTACCTAAGTTAGAGATTTAATATTAAGATTTAAGATTAATATTAAGATTAACTAAGTATAAATTATATGAAAAAGGACTAATAAAATAAAATAATATAATTTAATTAAAATATAAAGTTAATTCATTAAGTTAAAAATGAATATTCAAATATTAAAAATTAATCTTAAAAAAATACTTAAATGTAAGACAAATGCTCCATAAAGAGAACAACCGTATAACCTCCTCCATAAATATATCCTTATCCATGTTAATGTGAATCACCTCACCATAAATACATATAATATCAACATTAATGCGGATAAGATCTCGAGAGGTAAGAGGCGGTGGAAGAGGGTTATTTAAGTGATGAAATATGAAGGAGAAGGGGTCTTTTTTTTTGGGAATTCTGCAGAATTATCAAGTGACAATATGGAGGGAGAGGAACTGTTTTGAAAGGGAGTCTTTGGGTTCTTGGAATTCTGGGCACAAGGGCAGAGGAGGCATCCTCTGGGTCTAGGATTGTTCCTAGATTGGTTGGGAGGATTTGATTGTTTCGGTAACCTGTTCACAGCATCACAAGGAGAACCACCGCTCAAGAAATCTTTAGCCCACTTCAGGTTTCTTTAGCCCGCTTCAGGTTTTGTTGTTGGTTTTTAGATATTCCTCTATGTATATATAGTTAATTTTGTAAGCTGAAATTTTCAATTTAATCTGTTACACTCCTCTCATTGGATTTTATACTTAAATAAAAAATCAGATAGGTGCATGTAAGAAATCATGGGATTGAGTCTTTACATACAATCCAAACATCGTGCGTCATCCTGCTGTAACTTGCTTTGCTGGCCTCTTTATTTCAGAACAGAAGTGGGTCAGTCACAAAGACATCATTCCCGGCTGACAGATTCATCCCAGAGGTCCGAAACCTCTATAGGACTCACAAAGAGTCTCATACCAACCCGAAGTTGGTTTATCTGACCCGAAGTCAGTAGGAGGTCCGAAACCTCACTTGGACTCAAGAGAGTCATATAGTAACCCGAAGTTAGTTTCACTGACCTGAAGTCAGTTGGAGGTCCGAAACCTCTCTAGACTTGATCCCAGATCAAGTGGTTGGACCGTGCCATCCTAGATAGAGAGTACGGCAATCTCCGATGCATCCATCAGTCCTTGCTACCAGTCTTTAGCTTTTCCCACCTCACTGGCCAAGTGAGAGGTACTTCCCATGGGTTCGGAACTCAAATGGGTAGGATGCATACGGGGTAGCGATAATGAGAGGTAAACCAACTCAATCATCACAACGGTGGGGCAGAAGGACACCAAAAAGGTTTGGCAAGCCTAGCCTTGTGGTTGCTTATAGCTCCGAGAAGCTATCGCCAAAGCCCCCAGAGCTCCAAGAGCTCATCGTCCAACAGGACCCTCAGAATAGGGTCGTTCCATGATTCCAAGATTCTCACAGAAGGTTAGTAATATGACCTTCCCTAAGGGCATTATGAGAATATCCGCGACCTGCTCATCAGTTCCTATATGATCAAGCCTTACGGTGCCTTGTTGTACCATATCTTGGATAAAGTGGTACCAGCCATCAACATGCTTGGATCGATCGTGGAACCCGGGATTCTATGACAAACGAATCCCCCTCTGGTTATCACAAAGGATAACGGTGGCATCTAGCACATGCTCGAACAGCTCATTGAAGAGCGTTTGCAACCAAGTGACTTCACAATGGGCCATACATGCTGCAATCTATTCGGCCTCAGTGGTGCTCAAGGCTACCGACTTTCGTTTCCTGCCCGAAGAAGATCTACGTGTGAAGCAACATCCAGATGTGCTCTTGCGATCCACCACACTGCCAGCCCAATCGGCATTAGTATATCCAAGGAGTGTCATGCTCCCGGCAGTGTATCTTAGCCCATGGTCTATCGCGCCCCAAAGATATCTCAAGAGTTTCTTGGCACCAACCCAGTGAATGTTATGATCAACCATGTGTTGACCCAAAGTGTTCACTACAAAACATACGTCCAAATAGGTGTTCACTAAGAACATCAGGGCCCCTACGAGTTTGACGATACTCAGTAGGATTAGCTAACACGGGCCCAGCAGCGTTGCCACTCAACTTCTTAAAGTTGAGCTCCATCGGTGTCGACACGGACTTACAGTCCACCATACCAAATCTTTCCAGAAGCTTCACAATGTATTTTCCTTGAGAAAGGAAAATCTCGCCAGGTCTCTGCCAGACCTCTAGGCCTAGGAAGTAGTGCATCAGTTCCAGGTCCTTCATCTCGAACTTAGAAGCGAGCTCCCTCTTGCACTGATGAATAAGAGGGTCAACACCTGTCAGGAAGAGGTCGTGCACATACAACACCAGAATGATAGGCTTTTCTCTATCAACCTTGAAGTAAAGGTTTGGATTAGCATTACTACGAGTGAAGCCCAACTTCATCAGGTAGCTATCTATCTTCTCGTACCAAGCTCTGGGTGCTTGTTTCAGCCCATAGAGGGCTTTCTTCAACCTGCAGACATGGGTGTCCCGATTCTGGACTTCGAACCCTAGAGGTTGCTCTACATACACCTCTTCCTTTATCGCACCATGCAGAAATGCAGTCTTCACATCCATCTAATGAAGACTCCATCCTTGCGTAGCAGCAAGGGCTATGATAGATCAAATGGTGGTATATCGGGCCACAGGTGCAAATATATCATCATAGTCTATGCCTTCCTTTTGAGAGAAGCCACGGGCAATGAATCTTGCCTTGAAATTTTCAACACTTCCATCATATCCATGCTTGATCTGGTAGAGCCATTTCGAGGTGACAACTGCTTTGTCCTTCAGTCTTGGAACCACATCCCAGACATCATTCTTCAATATGGACTCATAGCATCCTTCCAGACTTGATGCTTTACGGCTTCCTCAAAAGATCTAGGCTCAGATTGTACAATAGTACTCATGGCTGCTAGATACCCTTGATTTCTACTCGGCTTCTTGCTTTCACAGAATGTCCCCCTTGGGGCCATATGTCCCTCGGCATCCTTGAGAGTGTCCCTGAGCCATGATGGTCTCTTCCCCAGTGAAGGAGGTGGATCAATTGGGTCCATCGGTCCTTCAGCATCAGTCATCGTCGCATCCTTCGGTTCTTCTTGATTTCTAGGCCTCGCCTCATGATCTTCCTCAGATCTCGAAAGATTTACTACTTTCCTCAGGGAAGCATCTTCGTCAGAAGTGACATCGTGGCATATCTCCACTTCCCTTTGACCAGGCACAGACTCTATAGGCCTTCGAAGTTTTGTTGTAGCCCACAAACATTCCTTCCTTCCCAAAAGCATCCAGCTTGCTCCTCTTCTCTTTCGGCACATGAAAATAAACAGGACATCCAAAAAACTCTAAAATGTGAGACGTCAAGTTTCTTACCAGAGAAAACCTCTCCGGGAGTTTTGGAGTCCAGAGCGGAATGCGGGCATTGGTTTTGTATGTGCACAGCAGTGTTCGCAGGTTCTCCCCACAGAAACTTCGGTAGACCCTGGTCACATAGCATGGCACGGGCAACTTCCACAATGGTCCTGTTCTTTCGTTCAGCAATGCCATTCTGCTCAGGAGTATAGACAGTTATGGTCTCCCTCTTGATGCCAACTTCTCTGCAAAAGTTCTTGAGCTCGTTTGTCTCATATTCAGTGCCATTATCGGTCTGTCGGATAGTATCACATGTCATCGCTCCCAGTCGACTTCCTCCAACCTGGTAGAGTGTATCAACCCTAGACCCAATCGTGATAGCTTCCTTGAAGCTCTGCTTCCAGATGCGCACCTTCCCATCAATGAATGCCACATTGAAACCTTTGTCTTCCATGGCCGATATAGACACAAGGTTCTTCCTCAAATTAGGTACATAGAGTACATCCTGCAAGCGGAGGACTTGACCTTGAGACAAATGGAGGGTCACAGTCCCTGTCCCTTTCACGGGATATGTGGCATTATCTCGAAGGATAATTTCCAGATTAGTATCATTCTCAACCATATCAGAGAGTGCTTCCTTGAACCCAGTGATGTGCCTTGAGGCACCACTATCTATCAACCATACATCCATAGTGTCGGATGGAGATGTAGCAGAGAGGGCAGATACAAGAATGAATTCATTTTTTTTATCAACAACATTTGATTCCTCATACCTGGAATTTATCAACCTTTTGAATGGTTGACCATTTCCGTCGGAGGGAGCCTTCCTCTTTCCCTTGAACCTATTGTTCCTTTGATTTCCATTCCTCCGATTGTTGTTGTTGTCATCACCATCGGGAGAATCCTTCTTGAAAGGACATTCTCTAGCATAGTGACCTGGCCTATGACAAGTGTAACACTTTCCCTTCTTTCCTTGGGCCCCTGCTCTTCCTTTGTTCTTTGGACCACCAAAGTTCTTCTTTCTAGAATAAGCAGCATAGGCAGCATTTGCTTCGTTTTCATATTCCTTCATTCTTGTCTCTTCTTGAACGCATCTCGATAGTACTTCATCAAAGTCAGGTATCACATTATTATTTAGAATGGTAGTGTTAAACACATGCCATTCGGATGGGAGCCCTCCAAGTGGGGTGAGTACCATCTCTCGATCAGCTATTGTCTCCCCAATAGCCAGCAGATTGTTCCTGATCTCGGTCAGCTTCAGAAAGTATGATTGAACAGACTCATCCCTGCCTTTCTTCAGATTCTTGAAGAATAGTACTTGATTCGCATTGTTGGCCTTCAACATGTTGACCAACTTATCATACATTTCTTTTGATATGCCCAACTCAGAGATGTAGGCAACCAGACTCTTGTGAATTGAGTCCCTGATCATCAGCTTTGCTTTGATCTCCCCCTTCTTATACTTTGTCTTGGCGGCAACAATTGTAGTGGATGGAGGCTCTTGGATTTTACCCTGCACATAGTCCATGACATCTTGGTCTTCCAACATAAGATCCAATGTCATATTCCAAGCATGGAAGTCATCCTTCCTAGTCAATTTATCATCAACTTTGAAGCCATTGTAGTTTGAGGAACCCATCCTCTTCTTCGGTGATTGCTACAAATTAGGGCTTTTTCTTCACCTCTGCTCTGATACCATGTAAATTTTTGTAGATGTTCTATGCTTGATGCAACTTTAATTTTCTTCAATATCAGATAGCAATCACATAAACCATAAAGTAAAATGCTGATAGAACATACTAGTAGATCGATAGAAGACAAGCCAGAAATATTTATTTGTGTTGGTGCGTTACAATGGTCAACAAGATGCATCAACCAACAATGTCTTATTAGTCAGCCAACCCATTATGTGTCACATCACCCTCCAAGTCAACCAAAGTCAACACAACCCAAAAAGTCAACGCTGTCCAGAAAGTCAACGCAGAACATCAGCAAGTCAAAGTCAATGTAGCACGGTCTATGGTCAACCTTTGACCTCGGTTCTTGTGCCAAATAGTACAGACTGCAGAAATCGAAAAGTGTGCCAAAATTAAGCTCTGTTTGACTATGTGTTGACCAAAGTCAACATTGGTCAAACCTGCGGTGGAAGCCCTAGCTGCTGCAGAAAAGTCAACATCCTTCTCCCACGTGTGAATAGAAGATTGCCACCAAGTAGCTCAAACCAATCATAAGAGGAGAGAGAAATGTGTGTGATGAGATGAGTGAAATGTCCTCCAATGTTGACCTTATTTATATCCATCAGTGAGGGTGTGTGACAAATTTGCTGGGGGTGTAAAACCTTAAGGTCGACTTGCACATCCCTTGGCAAGAGAGCAGCAACATCATGTTGCAGATGTTCTCTTGATGGTGTCTAGTTGATGAAGTTTGTTAGCAGCACAAGAGAAGAACTCGCATTAGGGCAAAGAGGAGGAGAATACTTATGTTTTGGCCGCCACTCAGGAGGCACCTCAGCAAAGGAAAAAAGGCTAGGTCTGTAGCCTTTTCGTGATTGCTTTGAGGGCAAGACAACCATGCAGGAGGGCTGAGTTGTGTAAGGGAGATCTGGTATGTTTTGTCATACTTTTGTGTGGGTAATTTTACGTAGGAGGGCTGCATTCTATACATATTTCTAGAGGAGAGCCGCAACCCTAATTGAGGTCTGTTAGGCAGAAAAGAGGGCTAGAAATAGCCCAAATCTTCAGCGTATATGAGCAGCCCTACAAGTGATGAAACCCACAGATATTAGAAGAATTTCTGAGCAAGAGTTTAAGGCTGGAATGGAATGGTAACTAGCCCTAACCAGTCGAAATCAACTGCAGAGGAGCAGACCAATCAGCGAGTAAATAAGGTATGTTTGAATAAGGTTTCTGTGCTATTTATGTGTAAGGAATCTCTGTAACGGGTTGCAGAAAGGAGGCTGCTATAGCAGCAGTATAGGATGCCAGTTTGGAAGATGCGAGGACTTGGAGAAGCCCTTCTCTCTAGGCCGTAGTTACCTAGTCTCATGTGCAGCCAAAACAGGGGTATCTTCCATGGTTTTGAATTTTTTGTATGTTGATGTTGGTACAGATTTGTTGTATGGTGTGTTGAGGAGAAGCCTCAAGCCCTAGATCAATGATTGGGTACCTTGAAGTGGACAACAAGTGAACAAACCCATGGGAGAAGAATACACACATTGGGAGCAGTGGGTTAGGGTTATTGGTGTGCCCTAACTAGTCTTCTAGAAGAACATAAATCGAGGTCAAGGAGGCAGCAACAGGTTATTGTAGATGACTCCTAGTTGATGAATGGATGTTTGATGATGCTTTGGGCATACTCTCGGGTGGGACTTCTCTATTGTAAGCCGCAGATTGCTACAGGAAGGTAGCATGAAATTGTAGGAGACAGCCAGGGTTTTTTTGAGTGGCTGAATTACAGATAAAACTCAAACTAGCTCAGGATATTTAGTGAATTTATCTCTGTCTAAAAATAGCTTAAAGAGACCTGATTAATTGTAATCTACTTCAGTAGATATGACTAGTGCCAGATGACTCTCTATAGTTTATTCTCTGCTTAAAATAAACTTGATAATTGGGCGTTTTAGGGCTATTTGACAAAGCAGTTGAAGGTAGGTGCCTTCCTGGAAGTGGTATGTGCAAAGTCTTGTGAGCAAACATTTGAAGATTTGTCATCAATCGATTCATCCGTTTTATATTTGAAAACTCGACTCCATACTTGAGGGCTATCCCTGCCAAGACATCCATCTTTGAGACTGAGCTATTTTGCACAAATTTTAATTTAGAAACAGAGATCAGGTTGGAGGAATTTCGTGGCACAAGCCGTGGGAAAGGTTGCATGCATTTCTAGGCTGCAGTCTTCTCAAATTTTCGGGGTCACTCCTGTAGCAGTCAACAAGACATTTGGGACAGTGGCAGAGAAATAAGCATCACATCATCATTTCTGGAGAAGTTTTTTTTTGAAGGTTCAAGTTGCATTAAGCGAAGTCTCTCATAGACAGTTGCTGAGCGTATTTCCTCACCGTGG